>JAAMPD010000164.1:0-78994 GCA_025266255.1 Trissolcus basalis
TTAAACTAATATATTAATTTGTCATGTTCATTCATCAAAATTTGCTGTAATATTTTTCCCCGAATTTAATATTTGTCCTCCATATATTACTGTACAGTTCAGTAAATGTTGATAGAATTTTTTGATTTTGATGAAAATGCAATTGAAAATCAATAACGAAATGAATGAAAATAATTGAAACAAAATTTGAATATTTAGTTGTATAAAACAGTAATGTACGAGGTCCAGTCCGATTCAATTACACCAAAGTTCATCACAATGCTCACAAATAAGGATTTCGTACGAATGTTGTGACGATGAATCAGAGCTTTAATTTTGTCCCGGAGAATTCAATTAGAATTTTAAACCTCGTCGTTATAAAGCGAACGTTGCAACAATTTTTTTTTCTCGCGCATCGTTCAGTCGGACTTTCGTTTTTTCTATTAAAAACATCAACTATCTTTTTGAATCAAAAAATATCCTCACATTGAAACCGTAAAAACGCAGCTAACAAATAACAAAAAAATACAAAAAATCAACGTTGATGAAACGTTTAAATTAAGTTATATAGTTTTGCGGACAAAAAGTGTGAAACAATTTTCACATTTTCAATAATAAATATAAAGAAAGTTGCAATCAAATTATAATACTGAATAAACTTTTTTTTTCTTCTTCTCAATCAAAATCTGTATTCCTTAGAGTAGATTTAGATTCTAAAGCGAGAAGATTTTCACATTTGTTTCGTGCATCTCCGTTAAGGCGTGTTTCAGAATTGTGAATATAAATTTTGCTTAATTAGCTGCGTTGTATGAAAGTTGGTTTACTCGGTGCAGATCTTTTGCCTATACGTTGTTGCTTTCAGAAAAGGGACCTTTCGAGAACAGACTTTGAGCGCAATTACCAATTAATATTTCGCGGAAAATACGCCACGTTAAGCCCGCTTCATCGAGGCGAGTAGGACAAAACGAGGAGCGGGGTCAGCCGGGGTGCATCATGTAATATAAAGTTATACGTGTAAAATCATCATACACCCGAACCATACGTGCGCACTTTTTGGCGAACAATAGCGGATATGAAGATTGAAACAGATAAAAAACATACAGATAAAAAGTAAGATTCGAAATCAAAATGAATGAGTTGCTTTTTTTTTTAATCAAATTTCAAAATGTTCTCGATGAGATATATTCATTTCAGGCAAAATATCAAATCATCAAATAACACAAAACACAACAAAATATAATTTACATTTGAAATTGGACTTTTTTTGAAAATTGTGACACTTTTTTGATTGCACCTAAACATCGGAGGATGAAGTTAATTTCGCATAAATTCCTCTGGAGATGATCAGAGAAAAAAAAATATTGTGTGAATACAACTAAAAGAGAAGATGCTAGAAACCCATTAATTGAAACGTTTCAGAAAAACCAGAGAAACGTTTCTAGAAAGGGATTGAATTTAAAAATAATATTAGTAATACAAAAAAAATACTTTTATCATTTTTCATGAAAGATTACAGAAACATTTCTGAGAAGGCATTAAACAGATTGGAACAGCTGGGTAGAGTTTTGCAGAAAAAATGGGCTTATGAAACGTTCTTGGGAATGCGCTGAAAGATTGTAATTAATCAGTCGTTGATTTAGGTTTTTTTATTAGGGGCCAAAAAGGAGAACATTTATTTCATTTACGAGCGATCGCATTTTCCTCTTTTGCCTGCCGATTTTATCTTGGCGGGAAATTCCCGGCGGCAAAAAAGGGAAGAGCGAGAGCCTTCTATTATTTTTCAATTGGGTGGTCGAGCGTACAGAGGGATATGGTTGCTGGATGTAATTGGACGTAGCTCGGCCGCGGCGCGCCGCTCGAATAAGGCGGACTTTCGTACGAACCCGGACAGGAAAGAGGGCAAACTCAGACGGGGTCAGAACACTCCTAGGAAAAAAGAACCCTCGGGAATAACGTTCAAAGGATAACCTAAAATAAAAGAAGACAGATTCCTAGTAAAAGAGACGCCGCAGCTTTTTGTTTCAACAATTATCTCAATGCACATCATCTTCAACCACTTATTATTTTTTTTTTCATCTTAATATCTCAATTCAGCTGATTTTATAAATTTATTCAAAAAACCGTCAAAGCTTTCATATTTAATTGAACAAATTTTCAAGTACATGGTTTGATCTATTTCGCAACAGCATTAACTTGAAAAAAAGGGTCAAAGAAAAATAAAGAGAAATTCATCATGAGTTAAACAAATTTATTCTAATTATTTCCTGTATTTAAGATTGATAGAATGGTCACTTTTGATTTATCGTCGTTAAGTTGGAAGAAATTTTTGAAACAAATTTGCATGTTGCATTTGAAAAACTTTTTCTGAAACGTTCAGAATTTGTTGAAAGACGGTTTAAAAAATGTTTCAATGAAGTCTGAATAAATTTTTTCAACCTTTGACGTTTCTTGTGGATATAAAATTCAATATTTTCAACCGCAAGGGAAAGGTATATCTTGAGTCTGACATGTTTGATTTCTGAACACGGAAAAACTAATAATTCAATTGCACTGAAGGAAAAATGTGAACTCGAGTGCAAGTAAGAGGAATTGTTTCTTGTCAATCGCACAGGCGAACAAAGAAAAACGAAACGTATCGAGTTTTAATATTGTCTGCATAAGCCAAGGGACGCACCGCGAACAATAATACAACGTTATCAGAAAATTGTGTGCACCTCTCAGTTGCTTCGGGATCCTTTGTCAGGATCAGTCTTTTTTTTACTTTCCATTTGAAATATCAGCATTTTTAGAAAAACATGAAAAATGATATTTAGTAAAATTTGAATAGATCGAAATCCGAAAAGGAGATGAATTTTTGAATATATTTAGTTATTTATAAATTTATTTATTTATCCATTATACAATGTTAGGAGTTTATGCTCCGTACATTGGTTGGTAGTTTTTGTTATGAAGTCTTACAAATAATTTCTTCGCGGGGCAGAATATTGCGGACACTTGATGAATATAAAATGATATAAGTTGTCTGGCTCGCTCAAATTACAATACATATATAATAATATCACGGTAATGATTTACAGAAAATTTTTAATATAATCTAGATTAATCTAATTGCAAAAATAAAAAAATTGATATAATTTGGGATGTAGTGATAAAATAATTTTCTACCTGGAATAGTGAAATTAGTCATCCACATCATCAATATATTCTAATTAATTATTGGATTCGAATATAATAGGCAAGTTGCAGCCGAATGAACACCGAATTTCATTTGATTTGCACAAATAGTAACTGAGTCAGAAATTTCGACATTTATTTACGATGTCCGTGCAAACAGATTGTCATGGGGAATCGCACGCGAGATAATTGATTCGATTAACTAAATATAAAAGAATTGAGATGAAACATTTTGAACCGATAATAAAGCGCGTAATTTAATTTACGATACAACAGTTCGCAAACTTGATGAACGGAATCTATGAGGAAGATATTTTTATCAGCCGTTTAATTAAACTGCCGAGTCTTTGCCGTTGAATATTGCCGGAGCAAAGCACATTGTTTGAAACGCGAACTAGTTACGGTTGCATCGCTTTCGGGAGGCGGAGAAGTTGATTTCCTGGGCAGGTTGGGCCGGACTAGGCCTCTGCATCTGACATCTCGCGCCAACGGATACCGCTGCCGTTCCATTTCCCACCCTTCCATCCCCATAACCTCGTTAGATATGCTCGCTACAATGCAGTTTTTAAGCTACTTTTTTTTGTTCTTCCCCGCAAACTCGATATTTGTTATTCACTCGCTCAATATAGACAAGATTAATTTTGATAAAGTTGAATTGTTTGCTCTCCATTTCAATTTATTCGGTTAGAAATTTCTCTCACAGTACTTAAGGGGTCACTCTCTTGTGTCCCTCTACACCACACAAAATGACAAATATTATTTTTATCAACTCTACGATACCCTATTTATTCTTTCCAATAAAATATATCACTTTTCTCTTAAATATTATTGTCTATCAAATTTTAACTTTCAATTTAATTTAATGTATTTAATAACATTCAATAATTATTCATTTTTAAATTAACAAAAAAATGTTTTACCGAGTGTATAAATATATACCGGTATTATAAATATCTGGCATAAAGTAAAAGTGAATAAAAAAATGAATATTTATCATTTCATTTGGTCTACACAGTAGACTGACCCCTTATATGAACGTGGTATTCACTTCAAAAAAAAAAAATTGAAACAAATTAAAATGTTCGCAGTTTTGATCGATACAACAAAACTTTTTCTCAGAACGTTTGAGAACCTATTTGAAATATTATTTAACATTTCGAAAGATTTTGAATAATATATTTGATAATGTTGTTTTTATTTGTTTTATTTATTTTTTTTCGCAAAAAATGAGAGAAATTGAGTGAACAAAATCATGATGCACAATGTGATATTTATGCATGTTCTTTTTAATTGAATATACTTGTATCTCGGTCGAGATATTGTAGCAGATTATTGTTATTGTTGCCGTTGAAATGCATATGAAATTCACAAATTATTGCCGCTTATATGCATTATGTGTTCAATCGCATGTGTAATGTACCAGCTACAATGATAATTACAACGTTTTTTGAAACTGAATCACAGTCGTGCTTCAACGCCCACGGCAAAATCAAAAGGATGAAAATAATAACCAAATTCCGCGGCCGTTAATAAAATATCAAATGTATTTTGTATTATTTTGAATATGATTTTCACGATTATTACAGTGAATTACATTAAATTTACATTTCAACGAAAATGATATTATTTTTTCGAAACATAAAGCACTCGGCCACGTATGGAATTTTATGTGAGAGTAAAAATCCTCTCCATAATCTACTGTGTCATACTGAAAACTTAAATAGATTAATAAATGTTCATACATTTTCTGGGAAAAAACTTCCATTTTTTTTTTTTTTTTCAAAAAATATATATTGTAAGTGGGTGCTGCTATCAATTTACTAAAATTGTTATTCGAGCTAAAACAATTTGGTTAAAAAAATTCAAATTTTCTGCAAAAATTGTAAAACTCATTTTTCACCTTTTGTATATGAAAATTTGCGAAACAATGTTATCGATTAATTAGATCGACTGTAAATCCACAAGTCGATTGTTTTTTGCCGATGAATATTTTATTTGGAATAAAAAAGAAACATACTAGAACGCTGAAAATGGGTATGAAAAAAAAAGTGATACAGAAATGAGCTGATCAGATAGCGTATTACTCGCGTTCTTTAGAGGCGACAAGGAATTTTTTTCGATCAAAAGCGTTGGAACGATCGGAGCTTTCTTTGATGAAAAAGGCGACGGCGATCGGCGAGAGGTATTTAAACAAAACGAATAGCGCGAACGAAAATTACGCGAAAAAGTAAATGAAAAATGCGACGTAATAAAAGTGAAAAAGCGGGCACCCAACGGAGACTCAAGGGAACGACGCTATAAAAGATCAGTCAACCGTGACGTTGGTTTACGCCGAACGATATTTAATTAACTCCGGCGGCTAGGTAAACTGGTTTATTCGAGAACTGGGCTTGACGAACGGCTCGATATTACGGCAAAATCATGCCTGTAATCCGATAATCTTGTCGATTCCACGACACTGTTTTGACAACCAAAGGTACCGGGGCGTTTTGTCAGGAACCCGTGCATCGCCCGCACAATTTATAATGCAGCACACCTCACTGCCGTGAGACACATGTGCCTCTATTGATTTCCTCGCGGACAATCCCAAATTATTCCTCCTCCTATTTCATCCAAATAATCATCCTAAATTGACAAATACAAATTCTCTTCTATTTTCATTTTATTTCTAACCAGTCACTTAATCGATCATTCTTTCAGCCAACTCAACAATTTTATCATAAATTACAACACAAATCAATTACACACTTACTCTTTAATCAAATTTTTTTTTCTTCTTCACAACACGCGGTTCATTGTTCGCCAAGTTTCTAAAAAATTTTTGTTTCCCTTCAAAACATTCATGAGGACGTTATTTTATTGCACTTTTTTGGTTATTCAACATACATTTGTAATATAAATGAGACGTTGGAAAATAAATTACATGATTCGAATTCAGGTCGGCAATGAAAAAGAAAACATACAAGAAGTATAAATACTCTCGCCATCTGAAACTATACGGTGACATAAAAAAAGACGGATACTAAATAAGAAGTAGTTACGAGTCATTCATTAAATATTACACCAATTTGTATTTTATATCGAACTCATTCGGTGCGCTGTAAAAAAGGCGCCCTTATCCTGCTGTTACTGCTCTTAATTAAAAGCTTTTTCTAATCAATACAGATGCACAGCTGATAAATAAGATAACAAGTTGATATCTTATCGAAAACATCGATTGGTCAGATTTTATTATATGTACTTTATCATTTAGTAAGTTTGAACCACATCTATTCGAGTCAACTTTTTATTCGGAATATTTTTCAAAACTCATATTCTTTTACTCTGTTCCATTCTATTTGTGGAATTTGATGAATAATTGGTGATGTGAGTGAAAAATAGGTAATAGCAGAATGAGGTGTAAGAATGAGTAAGAATGAGCAGGGGTGAAAAAAAGTAAGAAAAAAGACAAGATTATAGCTGGCGAATTATTCATGGACTGTGATAAAGATTTTGAAAATGTATGATCAAGCTGAACGCAAAAGTATAGAGTTGAACAAGCGGACAAACTTTAAGTGGAGTAATCGATGTACAGGTGTCCAATAAGAAAGTCTGCTCTATGGCCTCGTCTACGACACCGCTCGCGTAAAACTTGAATTACACCAGCCCGATACGATGGATAACTCCTATATTTCCCCGATCATGAATTATTCAACAGCAGACTTATTGTTTCATCAAATGGTCCGCGTCGTCAATTTATTCCGTAAACAGCGACACGCAGCTGTCTATATTTCCTAGCCGCAGTTATCATTACCGCGTAAAATATCATCCAATATTCAAGATCCTTCTTCTTCAACTTGGCCTCTTCACAATCTCAGTACTTTGACATTCTTTCTTTTTTTTCTAATTTTAATCACCTAACATTTTTTTTTTTCCAATTTTAAAACTAAATTGTATTATGCTCTTTAAATCAATCTCATGGTATCGATTAAGTGCTCTGATATTTCACTGATAAGCATCGTCATGCATTTCTAATCAAAGGATTTGTGGATAAGCTTTTGAATTAGCAGTTTACAACCATCTTACAAGCAGTTACACAGCTAACACAATCTCGCTTAACAGCTTGTACGTGTTCGCGAATACGATTCCGTCGCAAAGAGCGCATTAATTTTCAGCAACGTAGTTGATTTTTTGCGCTGCACTGTCGGTTTTTGTATCACTATTTCAACACTCGCTAATTCACGCATTTTGTTCAAAGATCTGAATATACGTTCTGCTTACCTAATATTAATCAATCACAGAAATAATTCAAATTCAAACAAAATATGTTATTTTTTATTATTATTTTTTTAAGTACAACTACTTATTTGATTCATAAGATGAGTCGAGTCAAAGTGGATCAAGTTTCAAATCGATTGGCGAACAAGATTTTAATTAAGAATTGAAGCGACCTATGTGAGGGTGATGCCAGTCAAAAGACAAAAAGTGAATGTTCGAATGACGCCTCTGAACGACACGAAAAGCGAGAAGAAAAGAAAAAAGGGTCGAAGAAAGTTCAAAGCAACGGGTTGCAGAAATATGTGCTCATTCGTTGGTGAACGTCGTGAAAATAAAAATGGTTTTGTGAAGAGTATTATATCTTGGGGATCGGCGAATACTTTGCGCGTGAACATCTTGAGTCTGAGTTTTGTCTCGGTCGGGATTCTCTTTGGGCCAACTTTCTCGTTCCTCCCGGCAGAAACGATTCGCCTTTGGGACAGGACGAAAACGCGTCTCGTTACGCAGCATTGTTCGACGACGAGACCATTGTTACTGCGCTTGTATTCGCGGGCCTCTCCTCGAACGCCAAATTTCCTTTTGCCTTCAGCCTCAACCCACTCGCGCGACGCGTGACAAACTTATAATACAAGCGTTATTATCGTACTTTGTCATTTACGTTCGTGCATATTCCATTTATAATGCACCAAACGATAAACTTTCTTTGTCCATGTCTCAGAAAGTCATTTGTGTTGCTAATGTCCCGACAACAAGTGAACATCTTTTTTGTAACGGAATATTTTCAACCTGCTCTTCTGTTTTTTTTTTTCTTTCATTGAATTCTTCAAATTTTGTCAGCTCAAACAAAATTTGATAAAACATAATTTATATGTTTCAATGTGAAATTTTGGATAGAATTGTTTTTAATAATGTTCATTTTCATCACATTTTTATTCTGGTAGAATATAAAAAAAAGTGAGAAAAAAACAAATGCTGGAAATGTATTAATCGTATCAAAGCAGGGCATAAAAAGCACATCGAGCACAAAACCATCCGGATCGGATGGCGTCGCGTGACTGGCACAATAAAAGCCGACGATGATATTCACGTAAACAGAACAGCAGATAAGCCAGTGCCTGTGATTGATTGGCAGTCTCCTCGAGTGCGAATAACACATAACGCCGTCTTTGGTGTCAACATCCACTTTCTCCGGACAAAAATCGATAATCAATTTATCTGCTTCTCCCCTTCCTTCTTCCTCGTTTATGTATCGCACCATTATAATTATTTTGTTTTACGATCGTTTTCCAACTAAAAGGAAAACACGATAAAAATGTCTTCTGATCCATAAAAATGTCAGATATTATCGTTACCAATTTACTGATTAACGACTTTTCTTCTTTGTTTCAGGTGAGTTTGCCGGAAAAACGAGATTTGACCAACCTACAAGATGTGAGTTTAATTGAAAGAAAAAAAAAAAAAAAAAGAATAAACAAACTAACAAAAATCGAACAAACAGAACGAAAATGGAGTCGTAAAAACAAACGGAATCGACACACACACAAAATCAAATTAAATTAACAAGATCCAAAAAAGCAGGTAAAAAATTAACGAACAAATGTTATTAACAACGAAAATGAAAAACAAACTTGAATTCATAAAAAAACATTTTTGTTTTTTTTAATAAACATGTTTGTTAAAAAAAAACAAAAAGAAAACAAATAAAGTTGAAATAACTGATAAACAATAAAAAATGTTACTTTATGGACTCGTTTCTATTCAGTATTGTTTCGGAAAAATTGTCAAACGAAAAGAAAACTGGTTTATGAATTTGGCAGGCACTGCAGCTTTGCACACACATCCGCGTTGTTTTTCATTTTTCATCGGGTTGTCATAAAACGCACGGAAAGAAAAAAAAATTAGTTCGATATTAATACACGCGGGCAAACGGAAATGAGAAATCGCGGGCATAAAAGATTTTTGCAGCGCAAAACGTGGCCTTGCTTTTCGATCTTGTCTTGATTTCCTTATCGGCTGCTAAGCGGCCTTTGATCTACTCCCTTTCGCGAACCCGATGACTCGTAAAACCAGCAGGCGCCAACCCCGCTATCTGGTTACGCATTTCAACTACATTTCCGCGAAATCTGATTTCTTTACCATTTTTTACTTCTATCTTCTTTCTTTCGTATTTTCAATTTTCATTCATTTTTTTGGCCACCTTTCATATGACTTTTTGCAAATTTTATATCAAAAATTCAATATTTTCAAAATTATCATAGTTTTTAACAGATTTTTGTAATGATGTATGGAATTATCCCATAAATTATATTCTTAACTAATTTGTTTTATTTCTTATAGATATGAAAAATTGCAAGAATGAAGTATAATATATTTCAGTATATGACAATTGGCGTTTGTATTTTCATCGAAGGAAAAACGAAGTTAAATGGGAAGAAAAAAATGCAGCTATCTCGGTCGCACAAATAACGCACGATGATTGATATAATTGGATTAGAAGTGGAGCTCGCGAATGATCGGTCGTGCATAGTTTGAGGTGACATCCATGCCGAAGTCGGATCTTCTTGTCGGCGCTCGTGAAAAGCGCTTCTCGTGCATTGCGAGTGAAATCGAGCGGCTGTCAATTTGTCCCCAAAATAGGCCAAGCGAGGTGGTTTTTGCTCCACGAAAGAAGGTAATCGAATCGCACTCCAGATCAAATTATCTCAATTCCCTGCCGAGAGCGTCCCGGAGCTCATCCCACACAAGAATCCATGTTCCCGATTCGCCAAGATCTTTTATATTTTGTCTGATTGACTAACGACATCTATCGATTTCAATTTTTACCACTCGAAACTCGCAAAAAATAATAATCCATCAAAAATATTTTTTACTTCATTTTGTTCAGATCAGCTTGAATATTTGACTGAAAATGAAAATGAGAACAAATGGGACAAATTTTATGTTTTATATCATTGAGATACATTTTGAAACTTAAATTTGAAAAACAAGAAAACTTTGAAATGCTCGAGGGCAGGAGAAGAGGGAGTTGTCACGTTTGAAAAAAAAAAAAAAAATTCACCAGCCACCCCTGAGGGGGTTGGATTTTACAACCACGGATAATGGAAAGTTTTATGTTAGAGATTTTAATAAACATGAAAATTATACTCGAAAACTTTAAGAAAGAGAGGGAGGAAAGCTGATGTAACTGCATTTTTTTACAACCCAACTCTTATAACAGCTCTCTTAAGTCCATTAGCCATAAATTCAAGCCATATTGAAAAAAATATTGATGCAACAAGTTTAGGATCAATCCTAAACAGTCACATAATTTATGGCCTTTTGCTTAATTAATTTCCTATCCATTCTTATCGTTGATTTAATTGAAAAACTCTTTGACAGTTTCGTTTCCATTTATTTATTTATTTATTTATTTTTTGACACATTTTATTCATTTCCAATTTCATAAGCTTTTTGTGTATTATTATTGATTTTCCATTTTTAATAATTAAAAATTTAATGTGTTTAATTTATTTTGGTTCATTTTTTCATCGTTGATTTTTCTTTCAGGCCGATAAACATTGGAAATAAAATTTGTTGTCAACTTTTGATCGAAGCGTAAAAGGCGAAATACGATGGAACAAGTAAAAAATCTCCTTCGTTATTCAAGAAACACATGCAGCCTCTCTCCACGGTGCTTCGAATTACCCTCAACGGTTTCCCATAAAGCGAGTATTTTCGCGGCAGGACGTCATAAACCGACGCATAAACTACGGCATGCCGCGCCGTAAAACTCTCGTTTACAGGAAGTCCCTCAGTGGAGCCCTCTGCCTGTATCATACAGCGCCATCTATGTGAGAAAGACTTTAGTATTCGCATTATTGATGAGGGAGTACAAACCGAGCTGTTCTCACGTACCCATCTCGGGCAAAACTTTGAAAATTAGACGAGAGTTCAAATTAAATCTTGAATCAGGTTTCTCTAATATTTATTCGATAACGTGACCTGCAATGGTCATGTGACTCTATCCAATCTGCTCATCTAAAACCATTTTCAAACGTTGTTCCAACGTTTTATCGACTTGAATTGAAACATTCATTTGTTCAATCATTTATTTACTCTCACAAATTTGTAAGCCAATTTAGCTGAAAATTTTTTTCATAGTATAAATAATTATAATAATTCAAAAATTGAGTTGTTACAAGTTGGCCCGGTTGATTACCTCGCTTAACCCTATGAAACTGACAGATTATCAATTTGGCTGTTTTTTAGTTTGGTTAATTGGTTTGTGAATGAAATAGTCGGAAATTTATATTTCAAATTGGCGCATTCGATGGTGTGAAATTTATTTGACGTTTTCATATTTTTTTGGGGTTGATGGCTGATCCGTAAAATGGAGATAGAAGGCGTGAATGACGTTACAGCGATGTGATCTTGCGTTGGGTTTATCCATTCTCGAGCGATTTACATGTCGAATCGATATCAAAGGAAGACCCCCACGGTGTTCATCATGGAGCGAACAGATAACACGCACGGTTTCATGCACTATGCAGTTGCGTTCGATCGGTTATCGGTCCTGGATGGCAAACTTTTGCGAAGACTCCGCTAAGATGTTATCGGGATGCGTTATACTAGAGCGGCGTAATTGCTCCCACAAAGTTTGCCAACTCGTATTACTCCGCGCGACGCTTCGTCATTTTACTAATAAATTTATAATCATCAGTCTCTGTCAAATAATTGTTATTAATCATTATCGAGTTTACGCGACTATTAATCCAGCTTGATTTCCAAATCCGATTTTGCAATTTAACCAATATTAGTCCACAATAATTTGAATTCAAAATAATTTTAATTGAAATTTCAAATGTTGAATTCAAAGTTTGCCCTATTGTCAAACGCGTTTGTGAATTTTAAACCACGTAAATGTGTCTTTAACATTGCACAATTTCATTCGTTAATTCTTTTTGATTTACCGAGTGTCATAATGTATAAAAGTATATTAAAAGTGCCGTAAAATTGTGAGCATTTTTCAGAATGTTGGGTAAATGGCAAAAATAGAATAACCTATCGTGCGGAGAAATAAAAGGTAACACTCAAGGGGTTATAAACCGATGACATTCCCGGCCGGACAGCGTACATATAAAGCGTCGAGATTTATTTTGCGACTTTGCTTTCGCACCTGCGCGACGACTCGTCGATCTCATACGTTCCTTACATACCAAACGGCCCGTCGGACGTGCTTTTCTTGCGCCAATTTCTCGGATAATTGAAATTTTTTCCCTTCCGCTGATCGTCCAACCCCTCATAAACTACCAGCAGATTCCTCAAAAGTCTCATACAATTTTCACGTCTTCATTTTTCGGTCAGGCATTTTTAATCGCATTCCCACTTCGATGACATTTTTCAAACGCTCATAAATTTTGTATCCCACCTCAAACACAAAATAAACAATCGAATATATTTTGATAAATGACAAGATATGATGGAAACATACATTTTTTTACAAGGTTTCTTTTTTTTTTTTTTTCTTTCACCTACTAATTTTGCCGTGCCACTCATGCATCCGAAATCGTTTGAAACGTCTGGACATTTCAATCTCGTAATACAATTAGCCCGAAACTTTTTTAGGTACTTTTATCTCTCCAATTCAAATCAATGCTTCCGACCTAATTTCTGTCATTAAAATTAAGTTCGCTGAAACGTTTCAATTCGTTAAGGTTTGAAAACGTTGAAGAAGCCGTAATTAGGTTCATTTTTTTAGATCCCTAAAAATGACTCGAAGTAGACTCGTTAATATTGAATCCAACTTATCAATAAATACTTTTATTGGCGGGCCAGACGACCAGAAAGAATTAAATAATGTTCGAAGGGAGCGACCGAAATTGAAACATAAGAGATTCAATTTTTGCGGAGGAAAGATTGATTCTCTTTTTGTTCTCGTTGAAGAAAAGGAAATGAAGTACTAAACTGAATTTAATAGGTACAGTTGAAATTAGAATGACGGTGTCAAATTTAATGGCTCTTCTATATGCGACCTCGTTCGTCCGACCGAACATTACGAGGAAAAAAAAAAAAGAAAAACATTTGGGGCAAAAATTTTCACGAAGAGGTCCCGTGGGACTGGGCCAAGACAATCAATAACGCATACGGCGAACGTTCGCCAGAGCAGTTCGCATAATAAAGCAATAACTCGAGACGGTCATCGACAAATTCAGCGACCCCCCTTGGGGCCACTTTGTAAATTATCCATCCAATTGGTCGGCGACCATTTTTCAAGCCCGCGGATACATAATGCAGCGATTCTCAGTGGTGTAGATCAGCGTTCCGTCGGACCTAATTATGCGTGCAAAGATTCGCGATTGTCTGCGGCGCTCGACCACGTGCTCCCGCGAACAGATTATGCCAGCATCATTTTTCTTCGTGGGATATAATAAGTGCAGGCCGGAGGATAAAGTGCGAAGGAACAACAAAAAAATATGAATAATAATGCGCCGAAGAGTGATTGCGACGAAACTCATTTTTCACATTCCAAATCTCGGGCATTTTAAACAAAATAAAGAGAAAAATTATATCTGCAAGATACGACGAGAATATTTTTCTTTAATCTTTTGAATTCATCAAGCTTTTTATTTTTACTTTGTTTATTCTTTTATTTTACTAATAAATATCTGTTCATTTTTCTTTTTTATCCCTTTCTCTCTTTTATTTTTCTTTCAACAACTTTCTTCTTATTTCAAACAAACAATTGTTATTAACTTATTAAAGTGACTTTTTATTATAAATGAGTACGTTTTATTTATTTCGAACTTGTTTCAAACCTTGTTCAAAGCAAATTCAAACTTATTTTTACCTGATTGTAAGTAGTTTTTCTTCTTTTATCTTTATAGTTGATCAGTTTTTGAGCTTGTTTTTGACAATTTAGTGCCTGATTTTAAATTCGTTAAAGACTACTTTTGTTGTTCAGCTGGTTTTAAACTTGGTTTGGGACGTTTTAAGTTCATTTTAAACTAGTTTTGTAATCTGATTTAAAATTTGTTTCTCACTGGTTTTCAACCTATCATAAACTTGTTCCAAACTAGTTTTGTTGTTCAAGTACATTTCTTTTAATCTTTCGCAATTTTTTCAAGTTTTATTTATTATAAACAATTTGTTTACTTTTTCTAAAATTTTTCCTCAAGAATGAAGTAGATTTTTTTTTGAAATTTTATTATGTTACCTACAAGAAAAAAGTTATGGATTGGAAACAGTAAACTGTCGATTAGATATTTGTACCGTATTGCGTGGCAAGGAATTGTTATCAATCTCTTTCTTGGTCGAAGCCAAAATAAAGGAAGAAAAGGAAAATTTGATTGACGAGAGAAATAAGTTTCTTTTCTTGCACACAAGTTGAAGATGCGGTAAATTGAGATGGAGCAGCTTGGCATTTTTGCATCCCAAGTTTTTGACGTAGGGAAATATTTTACAACCGCGTTAACGACACTAAAAAGTGCACTTTTCGACAGCTACCTGATCCTCTTCATTGAATTATAGATCCATGTAAATGACGTACAAACCAAACCAACGGATATTAAATTCATTTTGTTTTCTTTTCTCTCGTTGTTTCTCAAGTCTCTTTGAGATGTTGAAAAGTTTTTTTTTAATATTTGATGGAAAGTTGAGATAAGATAATGGTTTGAGAATCTTAGATGGCGCCAATAGCACCGTGTTTCGTAGTCGGTCAGCATAAGCTCTGGAATTGTTTTGCTTCGGGACATGCTGATCTTCTTGTATCTACAACCGAAATCAGGCCGACACCCTTACGTACACAGTTTCTCAATCCTTTTGTTGTTGTTGTCGTGATTATCATTATCTCGGTTTGTTACTGTTGCGTAGACCAACACGGAAAACGAAATTTCCATCTCAATATCGTCAACAATTTTGTTTTCGCTTGACTTGCTAAGAAATTGAAATAATCGATCCCTTTATGGATGAGAGATTACAGAATAACGTTTCTTTGTCAAGATGATCCAATCAATTATAAACAATCGATTTTTCAAGGTGAAACATAAAAAAAATGTAAATATTTTGTTTTAATTATTTAGATTGTTGACATTAGTAGATGGTTTCTGCCTTAATGTCAGAGGTAAATGTCTATGAGTAGTACGAGTCGAGGCTTAGTCAGACATAGGAGCTAAATAGTGGTACGAGTGAAAATCAGGTCAGACGTAGGTGAGGGATAAGTAGTTCAGTCCAAGAAACACTCCGGCAAGTTACTCCTTCATGAAATCTCGTTCATTAATACATAACGTTTTTTTCATTTTCATTTATACGTTATTTTTTCCCGAAGCTTCAATTTCTCTTGGATTCAACATCGTGCGGAGTTGGTTCATTGCACAGTAGAATAAGTCGGACTTAATGGTCCGACTATCGATTGAGCTTTACTACTTGCTACGAACATTAGTTTCAATATCATCTTTATCGCACTTGGACCAGCTGTTAAGGTGGTTCTAGAGAACAGTAAAAATAACATTTTTCAAATAAGTTTCTCACGTCCAAATTTTATGTGACTTTTATAATCGTATCTATATGTATTGTATTAATTTGTAAATTCGATACCTAGAAAATTAGATGTTTTGAAATTTTCACTTGCTACAAGATTAATGACCAAACAATTTTTATCAATTCTGGTGTGTCCACAAATTTGATTATTCTTCGCCAACCAAAAAAAAAAAAAAAAGATAGAGTTTCGTTTTTCCATCAGACGAAACTCAGTTGTTCCATCGAAATCAATTCTATTTCCATAATTTTTGTAGCAAAAACATTCTTCATTTTGCTTCGAAGCGTTTTTCGTATTATACTGCAATTAAAGAGAGTATCATTTTGGTGAATCTTGCTAACGAGCTTGAGCGCACCCGCAGATGCGCCGCCGGCAGTGGCACTAAATGAGAAACGTGTATACGAGGCGTCCCCGTACCATCGGCGATCACGTAACGCTCGTACAAGTTCGCCGAACAATCTTGAAAGACGCTCGACAATCGGACCATCCTCGTATCAACTTTTTCGGCCAATTTCATTTGCAAACAAATTCGCAAACTTGAACCTGTAATTTTCACGTGTAAAAGATTTATCTTTTAATTTAGATAAAACGTGAAGGAATAAATTTGGTTGAGAAAAGCGTTTTCAGTTGAAATAAAAGAATGGGAATTGGGGATAGAAAAAAAAGGGGGTGTACAAAAAACAATGTAACAAAAATTGTAACTAAATTAGCGTACATGATTGGTGATCGATGACAAGAATGAAGCAGAGGCCGTTGGTATAAAATCGAAACGTACGGGCGTCGCGAGACGCGTAAATCAAATTTAAAATCCCGAGCGAGCATGCCGAGCTGACGTGTCATACGTATAAATACAGCGAGTGAAATAACCCAAAGAATGGCAGCGTGTTGTCCACGACAGTCCCCAGTGTGTCGTTCCTAACTGCATTCCCGTCGGCCTCTTTCCGTCATCCGATGCCCCCGGCCGTGCGTCTCGTAAATTGAATCAATGGCAGACAGTAAAGTACTCGAAAGAACACAAAGTGTCTAACACGTTGCCCATACTCAATAATAATCAATTACCTTTTTACGCAAAACAGAACAAAAAATGATACCACAAATGATACCTGCGGGACACTCTTTTTCACATTAGACACTCGGTTAGATGAAAAAAAAAGTCAAATAATCGATTCCAATTGATAAGAAATTATTTTGCCTTTCATTTTGGTTCTGCCTAATTGAATCGAGTTTCCAACTCGTTTCCAACGTGTTTGGAACTTGTTTGTCAATTGAAAAACACGTTTTGAATTGATGTTGGAAACATATTGTTGCTTTTTTTTGAGAAAATGAAAGAAAAAGAAAATGGTTATTAATTACACAGAAGAACATAAATGTTGAATGATTAATCCGTGGAAATAAAGATGTTTAAATTTTATTCAAATATTCATTCGGAGGATTACTCCGTGCACTATTTTGAATAACTGAATAATTGAAGGCAAGTTGAGCGGGCTCTCATAACGATTTCATTGAATTTTTTATGCCGAACATTTGAGAATGCATCACGTGTCCTATTTGCTACTAAAATCATCATAAACACAACGAATTAAGGTTATCTTAATCTCCTCTGATTATAGTACCATTAACAAATGATTTCGAGGCAAATACCTAAATTACAAGCGCAGAGAGTATGCTGGCCAGAGACGTTATGAATTCATCACGACAGAATTTGAAATCCCCATGTTTATTTTGGTGGAATTACTGTCTTCGAAAGAGTGGTTCATGAAACCCTATTAAAATCTCTGCAGACGAAATTTTCAATTGAATGAATTTCAGTTATTTAACTTTGACTAATTCCGCATCGAATTTCAGCCACTGAATGAGCTTCGTCAAGTTCGATCGGTTGTGAAGAATCGCCCATAATACTCCGTCACAATGCACAGGGCGAACGTAATATCAAGACCCGAAAATGCGTCGACACAAAGTTCGTGGCATTCGATGCTGCGTCTCGTAAACCTATTATTACATTTATAATATCTCTATGACAAATCAGTTGATATTAAATTCCATTTACAGGTCGCGAAACTAGCGAACTCCCAGATCCGTAGATCCGTCTCCAGTTGATATTTCATACCCTCCTGCTTTGCTCAAGCTTTACGTCCACCAGACGCCACCTCGATTTTAAATTTGCACCAATGACGATTGGCATCAAGTGCAACTTTTAATGGCCTCCTGAAAATCAATCTCCAAGTTAAATTAACGTTTTACTCCTCTAAGAAGTAACCGAATTGACGCAAAGGGTTGTAAATAAATAAATTTACATTCCTTCTCTCACAAATTATCATTCTTGAGAATCAACACAAATTAATCCTACAGCACAAGCTATTTCTCTTCCTTGGCCTAATTCTCAAATTGTAAACCAACTGATTAGAATTTACATAAGAGAAAGAGCATGTCAAGAAGACCTCACTATCATATCAAATGAATGAATCTTCAATTGTATATTAAAACTCTCTTTTACCAAATATACAATCAATCAAATTCTCAAACATCCCAATTTCAGACATCTCGTCAAGAGTTTTAAATAATTCGAATTCCCTAGTAATGAGTTTTGTACAGGTGAAACAAATCTTGTTATCGCTTACACGTCTAACAAAAGCAAATAAGATGTGCACTCGAGATTCGGGTTTACGTTATCCAATGATTTTTGACAATTAGGATAATTACATTAAGAAGATGAGATTCGAATGACAAAGCTAAGGTAATGGAGAAAATTTCTTGTTCAACATGATGGAGTACGAATTCCACAAATCGTTGTTTTCTTACTGACACAAATCTGAATTTCAGACTTGAATCAATTACGTTGCAAAATATGAGAAAATTAACATCCTCGCTGATCTTGACAGGTAAAGAAATGTGCAAATTAATCTTCCATTTCATTTCTACGAATTTATCTTAGACGAATTCCAAACTCGTTTTTTTATTAATTTTAAACTTGTTTCTCAACACGCTCGTTTAAATCTAGTTATATCGTTTTTTTGAAATTAAAACTTAAGTTTTAATTTCAAGTCTTTTGAACTTGTTCCTGATCTTTAGGCATCCTGTTTTGAACTTGATTCTGATCCTTTTGCATCCTCATTGGAACTTATTGCAATTTAGTTTTGAAATCGCATCAAACTTATCTCAAACTTGGTTTTTAGAATTGCTTCAAAACTGGTCTGAACTGAAATTCTTCGCACTCATTTGGAACATATCTGAAACAGAGTTTAAACAAATTTTCAAACCTATTTTGAATTAGTTTTCAAACGAATCTTAGCTAACTCTTTTTCAACTGTGGATATAATTTTTGAAACTAGTTGAGTACAAGTTTTGTCAACTGGTTTTATAAACCATGTCAAGTTCTGGCTGGTTCTCACTCTATGAGCAAGTTGTACCAAATTAGTGCTGTTTCAGATTTTCACTAAACTGATTTTCAGCAATTGTCGTTGGAACTAATTTTTGATCAGTATCAAATTAATTGATAAGTTATTTTTATTTAGAAAAAGAAATGGAAAAATGAAGTACAAAGTTTGTGAAACCTTTTCACCTGGAAGTAAAGAATAGCAGAGATTCGATTTCGGGAACAAAATCTGACCGTGACTGTATGTAACATGAATTTGAATAGGATACTGTGATACGACGAATCAGGTTGGCTGAATGGATCCACGGCAAAGCCCTATTTCAATTTCCACGCGAGCTAATTCGTGGATCGAGGCGGAAATAACGTCTAGCGGTAAATTTGTTTGCGACACCCGGATCTTCGTGTTCTGGGGCTCTTCATTTTGCGTCGCCTAAGACGATCAGATGGATGATCCACGGGCAATTTATCTCACGTCGACGTCAAATCCCTAAAAGACCCGAAAGAGATCAAGATACGTTAAGGTGGTGCGAGACTGGGGCTTCTTCATCCCTCGATTGACCCGGAGCTTGCGAATAAAAGAGCACACTTTTCAGGCTCCACCAGACTACAGGTGAACCTGCGATAAAATATTACATACGAACGCCCTAGAAATACGATATGCTTTCCCAATTATAGCTTCGCCTGATTTCCCATTCAAACACCAATTACCCAACATTATTCAAACTTTACTTCCAATATTATTTCTTTCTGTTTTCAACATGTTACAAACTTGTTTCAACTGGTTCTACATTTTCAAAACTTATCTTCAACTTTACAAACTTTTCACACTCATGTTTTAAATTTCAAGTTCGTTTGAACAATTTTTGAAAAATCTACCTTGAGGTCATGTTGTTGAATTTTTCGACTCTAATATTTTTAAGGAGGTTACACATTTAAAGATTAAAGTATTATAGAGGAAATAACCTCAAAAGGTTCACGACATAAGTTGTGAACCTTTTAAATTGACATGGTCTAAAAACTTTGAATTGATAAAAGCCAGAAAAGTGTTCCCAATCTCTATTTTAACGGTACATAGGACAAGGTTTTTCTTTTTTTCCTTGTCGGCAAAGTTTCGCAGATCTTTTTTCGCAGCCCTCGCACGGCGGCCCAAAGTGAAACACGAGATTGAATTGTTATTCTATTTTCGAAAGCAATTTGCAAGTGTTATCAAAAGTTTTTCCTGTCCTCGCAAATTCATCAACCGGTTCGGGCCAAAAAAAAGACGCACTATTTGCACCCGATCGATTTGAGGAGAGAGAAAAAAAAGAACGGGGTGTAATGTTGTAGCAAACTTCTTCTTTTCCTATTCCAAACGAATGTTGTTTCTGCGGCCATCCCAAAGGTGACATACATTACCGAACAAGCTTAACGTTCTAATTAAACTCGGGAAAAATTTGCGAAGTACGCGACTACGAAATATTCCGAGAGTGATTCCGTTTCGCAAGTGGCGCTAAACAAATTGATCTCCAGGGATCTTTCAGCATGTCCTTCCCCCTTACAGCTGGACCTAAAAAATAAAAGAACATTCACACGAATTGTTACTTGGCCGAATCATTTTAACAATGTTGATAATTCAAATTTTATAACTTTGATATTTCGATGGAATTCAATGATTCACTTTCTTTTTCGCCAACTAATGGTAAAATTTTGTAATGAAAAAGTTTGGACAATTTTGAACAGTTTGAAAGATTTTCAGCATACCTGCAATTACCCGAGAAAATGTCTGAATTACAATATCATTATCAGCTCTGGTAACGAACGCAGCAATCTTTTGAGCTCCATTTTTCTTGCGGTACTAATTAAGGGTTTCAATTTACCTATAAATATCACGGGGCTCATCCCTGCGTCCCTCAACTCTAATTAAAAAAAAATGAAATCCCAATAGTTACGATAACTTTCAATTAGACACTTTTCCCGATAATATTCGCTAACTCAAGGTGATGAACTTAATGAGGTTTTTCTATTAATTATGACTCCAAGCAAGGAGACATCTACAGCGTATATAATGCTATCCACGGAGTAAACAACGCTTTCAATGTATTCCCAGAGTTGTTTTCAACATTTATTCTTCAATCGAATGTTTTCACGATAAAAGATAAAAATGTGACAAACTTTTGACGTATCTATATTCGTCAATTCATTGAATTTAACTTTGAGGTCACATTTTACTTTAAAAGGTCAAAAAACACAACTTTCCTCGATACTAAATAATATTTTTCTACTGAGAGTTTTTACACTGAGAAAAAAATTCTATCAAATATTATAATTTGTAGATGAAAATTTACTGAACTGTACAGTTTATGGAGGATCGTAAAAAATTATTTAAACTTACAGCAAATTTTGTCTAATGAGCATAAAAATAACTAATACTAATTTTTCTTGTGCATTCATGCAGTTCAGTAAATTTTGATAGAATTTTTTGCTCCGTGTACATTCATCTTTAAAGTTGAATGATAAATTTGTCACTTTTTCATATAATAACGATTTGAAAGATAAGATTAAATGAATAATATAAATGAAATTAGAATGAATCCTTGAAATGAGATGAAATTCTAAAATTGTATTATATAAGCTAGCTTAAATTTGAGATGAGTAAAATTTTGATGATCCAAAAGATGAACTAACTCAAATATTAGTTGAGTTCTCTAAAGTACTATCATCGTTGCAATGTTGATGTTTTTCGTGGGGGAAAAAAGTTTCAGACGAGCGATTATCTTGATATTTTTCAAGGCGAACATAAACAACCGTCTTGTCCGAGTCGTGTATTATTTATTTCCTGTAGACATCAAGATCATAAACTTCTTCCCTGTCCTTTTCCACTGTCTCAATATCATTTATTTTTCGTGCTTCATTTATACGGGTCTCTCATCTTGTTTTTCCACCCGGAGATGAAAATTTGCGACAGAGATAACTATTTTACTTGCGGATGTCTCGTTTATTATTCTGCCCTCGGTCTTGCTGAAAGCTAATAAGTGGAAACCAATACGTTATTTTTGTATCTTTCCCAGCAATGTTCTTCACTTGTTTTACGACTGTTAATTGCTTTTGAGTATCAAAAGAACTTTTCATTTAAACCGTCTTTTGTACGACTTTAGATAAGGAAATTAACCCCAGCATTATTCTTGTCATTCACAATTTTTTTTTTCATTGCCAACATATTGATTTACACAAGGAGTGATAATTAATAATACTGAAAAATCTCAATTTTACATATTACTCCTGTTTTTATTTATGTTCCAGACTTTATTTATCAAAGTTAATTATACCTTAAAGTGAAATTAATCTTAGTGGTCCTTTGAACTAGTACAGAAGCACACTTTTTCTATGGCTGAATAGGTTTTTTTGATTATAATCTCAGTGGTCGAATTATTGAGCTAAACAAAATGAAGCATTAGTTGTCCTGTAGATCGACGAGAGTAGTTCCAACCCTGAAAATACCAAGTTAAAATATTCTTCAAGCCAGGTGAAATAAATGAAAAAGGAGCAACGTCCCGGATAGTCTAAGAGTTATACATCAAAGGTTTACCTTTAGAAATAACCATTAGAAATGTAAAACAACCTTTTTTTTTTTCTTTTTACTTTCCTTACTTACTTTCTGGGCGGAGGTGTTTTGCGAGGTTGCTCAAAGCGCGATTACCTCGAGACGTTTAATAAACCGAGTGCTCGATTAAGTACCAACCAGAGTCTGGCGCGTTTCGGTTACAAGCAATCGATGCCAACCTGGACGGCATCTTGTTCCTTCGGCCGTATTGGTAATTCCACGCTCTTTGATCAGTCATTTGGTATCTGGCAATTCCGCCCTAATGACGTGCTCGCGGTGAATCAGTCCTGTCAAGGATTAGAATTCAGTCTGCTATATCTCTGTAACTCATATCGTTTGAAGTCAAGCACGTACGCAATATTATGATATTCTCCCTAGAAAAATAAAACCAATTCCTTAATACACACTTTTTTTTTATTCGTATATTCATATAATTATACATTTTATATTGCCATCAAAATAAAGCTATAAATTTAAACATCATTTATTGATTGCAATTGCAAAGTAAATAAATCGATACAATTCTTGAATTTATCGTTTTCATATAATATATTATAATTTGCACAGTTTATAAAATTCTTCAATGAATCAATTTTGTTGCTACTTACAAGATTTTTTTTCTTCATGTTGTTATCTGCAAATTGATTGAATTCCTTTTTATGATATTTCTGTTCTAGAGAGGTAGCGACGAGCTTTTATCACAAAATGGTGCAGTAAGCAACAGCGCATCAATGAGTCCGCAACCGCACCATACATCTGACAACAATAACGACGCTAAAAAGGTAAGTTTTGTCAAACATTGTATATTATATCTGAAAAAAAAAAAAGATCTGAAATCATTGTGCTCGAGTCAAGAAAAATTCATTACTCTAGAACATGTGTATTTCATTGTGCACATTATTTTTGAAAAGTGAATAAAAACGAGAGTCAAGGTTTTCTATAATTAAAGTCAGTCAACGACTTGACTGAAATATCTCTGACTTTTGTCATTCCTCGGATTTAAATTATTTATAAATATAATTATTTCATTATAGTATAATGAAACGGAATATTCAGTGAATCACATAAGCGTGCAAGTGCAAACAAATGACAGAGACTGTTAATTGTTTTCTCTGGGTATTCTCGTGTTAATTATATAAATATATTTTATGAGATGCGTCCAACACGATTATTTTACGCCATTACACGTAATGGCGAGTCGTCGCCGAATTCAAGCGTGTTTTCAACTAAATCATTTGCAAATAAATCTAACACACCAGAGTGACACCTCCAAAGGAAATTGAGATTTCTCGGATAATAGCAGAGCTATTCGCAGATCGGAAAAGTGGTCTGATAAACAAGGATGTAACAGTTTTGCATGACATTATTGATCATCTCCATGATTTAGCATCATCATGCATATTTATCGATTGTTTTTGCATGGATGTAAGTTGATCAAATGATGTAAATTCATGAGATCGTGCTTCAAACCAGAGGCTCTATCACAGCTGCTGTTCTTCAATTTTTCTCCAAATTTCAAAATAACAATTAAACATTTTTTTAACCGATTCTATACTTTCGAGGAGAAGGAATGCCAAATTCGCCGAAAGTAACTGCATATTCCGCTTATTCTTCCCTCGAAGATATTAAAATTTTTTTAAACGCCCTGGAATGCTCCGCAAACATTTCAAAATGTTTTCGCCGCATGCCTGGGATATCGGAACGCCAAAACTGTTTCGCATAAAATTTGTGATTAAATTGTTTTCCTCCAAATTTTTACTGGTCCCAAATCAATTCAAAATATTTTCAATAACGTTCTTCATTTATTTTTATCTTCTTTTTTGTCTTTCAATTTTTGATAGAAAAAGCTGTACACAGAGCCATAAATCCTTATATTTCCTCCAACCTATCGTCTTGAAGTCTGATTTATCCTAGACGACGGCAGAGCTAAATGAAATATTAATTCGCGCCGCGATCGATTGACTTTCGCGTTAATTTTTCAAAATGTTTAATGGATTCTTAACACATCGTATATATTCGAATCTCGTGACGTTTGAAAACCACCAGGGGTAGTGTTTCATCTTTTTTTTTCTTTCTCCCGCTTTTTTTTCTTTTTCGTTATGTGAGCAAAAAGTTCGACCAAAGCTGTGATGTCATTAATCACTTTTCTGCAATGTCCAGAAAAATGAAAGAGAAGATAACCCTTGTTCGTAAAATAAATCTGTAAAAAATCTTTGAACGAAAAAATGATGATGAAAATTTGTTTTCGAACGAGAGCTAATAAAGCTAAGCATCAGCATTTTCTTTTTTTCTTCTTCTTTTTGCAAAAGTGCTTTTCGCGTTCTAAAAAGCTTGAAAAGCTTCGTGTGTCAAGTTTTTACGAGGCATTCCGGCTGTACCAATCTAAGGGACAACAGACTGATCGTTAACGTGGCCAGACGAGGCCGGATAATGACACCGAGTGTCTGCAAGAATATGGTGAAAATGCTGAATATTCAGTGACAAAGCTTTCATTTTTACCGCGCGCTTTGAGGAGGCCGTGAAAGCGAATCCTTTAGACACGGTCCGGTGAAATCTTTTTCCACGCACTACCTTTGTCGTGCCACTCACTACTCGATTTTAGGATTAAAATTTGGCTTTTACATGTTTTTTTGTTACAAGATTTCACCGTCGTATCTAAAAAAACACCACTTTTACAGCTCTGAAGTTATCCCAGTTTGTGCATGTCCACTAAATCAACTTCGTGTTGTACCAACTGCTGTCGGTCTCATGTTAATTGCGAACTAAAACTGTTTAATTTTATCAATTTATCATAAAGAAACTGTTATGGAATTTTGTTTTTGTTTTTTTTTTAATTGAATTCAACAAAAGTAAAGAAATATTTCTTAACATTTAGTATATTATCAGATTTCAAAAATTCAATTGCAAAGTATACTTTTTGAGATAAATGTTACATCGGGGAATCCCAGGATAAATGAACTATTTGTTCGATTTTTTTTTTTTATTTCTTTTGAGCTTTATTATTATCTGAACCAATCGATCCAACTCGATTAATAAACTTTGTTCCGTACGCGGAAAGAATTTTTCTGTGAAAAGTCAGGGGAGAAAAAGGAGCTTGGCGGTGTAGTATAGGAGGGACGGAAATTGTGTCGTCGGGTAGGGGAAATATGCACGCGCCTTTTTATAACTCGAGAAATTCGTCGGGACGGGTGTAAATCGAATTACCTGTCGGTCTCTATAAAACAAGCGACACACATCATCGCAGATCATCCAATATACTTCTTAGGCCGGTGCAAAACACCCAGTTCAATTTTATGACTCAGACGGGTCTTTGACAACAACCAATGACGATCCAGAATTTGCATGCACTTTGCCACCATTGGGAGTATTTTTTTTTTTCTTTCCGCTTCCAATTTCGCTTGATGCTTCCTCGCAATGAAAGGGTAAAAGATGTTGAGTAGCTGATATCGCATTCTGCAATATTTTCTGAACAAATTATTGGAAAAAAAATTTTACAGACACAAAAAGACGAATTAAAAATGTTGGAAATATTTGTTCAGTGGGAATAAATCAAATTCAACCACCCTTTGAGGTTAAGTTGATAACTGATAATGATGAAAATACAAATTTTATAGAGTTATCAAAGAAATCATCATTCAGATTATGTTACTAATTCAAAACGAGGTAAATAAAATGAATCAAAATACTGAATTTGTGTTATAGAAAAAGTTTTATACTAGGAAATATTTTTCTGACGAAAATTCAGGGAAAAATAAAAAACCGAATGAAAAAAACTTTCAGACCAATCACTGTTTTTTACTCGTAATTATTTTATATTTAAAAAAAAGCGGAACAAAAAATAACACCGCAAAAAAATCCATACATCAAACCGAGGCATCAAATAAAATAATCAAATCAAGTATTCTGATCTATCGTTCGTCGCGCAAGCACCGTAACATTCTCGTAATCCATCCATACTCCAATTAGAGTACTCGAGTTTGTTTCTGGCCATACATTTTTTTTTCATCGGTTCCACCTCTACGCAAAGTTGTATATTTTTTACAATTACGCGAATACGGTGTTCCTGTGATGCGATTTTTGCCCGCCTTGGGGTGTTTCGCTTTTTTCTCACAATCACACGAAACGACAACGATTCGAATATTTATGAATGTTGCAACGAAAGCAATGATTTATGTGTTCTCAAGACAAATGGAAAAGTGTTGAGGGAAAAATAACGGCGTCAAGGAGCACTGCAGCTCGTGCATCTTTCAGTCGCGTTAAGAGAAGCCGAACCCGGCTTGCCACTTTTCCACTTCGAGTGAACTTCATCAACATCTGAAGCATGCCTTATT
The DNA here is from genome assembly GCA_025266255.1 of Trissolcus basalis. Lineage (NCBI taxonomy): Eukaryota > Metazoa > Arthropoda > Insecta > Hymenoptera > Scelionidae > Trissolcus > Trissolcus basalis. Next base: position 27,207 of record JAAMPD010000164.1, read on the forward strand.
CATGCTTACGAAAACATTCGACCGCTATAAATCGTCATGTCGGTTCAATCGAAATTCAAATAAAAAACAATTCAAAATCGCGCATTGAAATTCTATTTCGACGGCGAAATTGTAAATATGAAAATTTAATCCGTCCGGAACCAATCGTCGCATCAAAAATTCATCCTACAAAAATCGAACCTAACCTATTTTTGAGGTTACGTTCGCCAAATTTCTGCCAAGATAGATTTTAAATTAAAAATATGATGAAAATGAATTCAAATTGAATCAGTTATAGAGTTATATACTTGGCAAAATCAGCCAAATTTGTAGAAACAAAGTATGTTTCAAGTTAATTTCATGATCGGTGTGAATCTTGGACGGACAATTCTCACGAAAAGCACGAGAGTCATAAAAATAGTGGGCGGAACAATTTTTTAGAGTAAAAAATTGTTTTGTTGTTGTGGGAGGAAGTAAAGCTCAAGATGATGTAGGTTATGGGATCTGCAGGGCATTGGGATGCGATGCGCGTGGGCTTATCAAATTAAATAAATGCCCCCGTGAATCATAGCCGAACTGATTAGTTCTAACTTTTCGTAAGTAGCTTCTGCGGCGTGTAGTTCATTCGTGCTCAGACGCGCTAGCCACGAACGCCTTGCAATACAAAACTGGCAGCACGCCATGCTTCACCTCTGAAGAATCTTGTTGTCCGTCTCGTGTACAGCTTTGCGGTTGTTCCTTCGCCACAATTTATTGCGCCCCATCATCGAATCAGTTAAATCTCAACAAAAAATGTTTCACCATTTTTCAAACTTTTTTCCTCTACCTTTTGTGATATTTATTTTATTTTTTTTATTTTTCGCCCTATCAATTTCACTCTCTCGTATTTTTATTACAACATCAAAAATGTATCGTGTTCGAATCTAACCTCAAAATTACGTTATGAAACTTGTTTGCATACATTATTTCAAATATCATTCTAACGCTGCATTTTAGACTCAACGAATTTATTGTTTCAATTCAATTGAGTTTAACTCGAAAAAAACTTCAACTTTTTGCTGCAACTTGAAAATTACGTTAGCTTTTAATAATAACATTATTGGCAACTTTTATTAAATTTGTTTAAAAAACCTGTGGACTGTATATTTTTGTTTGAAAGAAAATATTATCCCAAAGACAAAAGATAAATATGTATTTTTAAAATTGTTAAACATTTAAACGTCATTCAAAATTAGTGGCCAGTCAAATAAATGATTGGACGATGACAAGGAGTTTCGCACAACGAGCGGATTTAATTATCACCTCGGCGTAATATGCATTTGAGGGAGCACATTGAGTCACGACTCGTTTTACTTTTATATTTCCATTAATTTGAATTCCCGCACCTTCTTTAAAAATTGTCCGATTATATACACCGACATAAAAATACATATCAAAATGACGTGCAGACTCCATTAGCATTCTAATTTACACGAAATGATTGAATCACGATTTCGGATACGGAATTAAAGCCCGGGGCAAGACCGAACGAAATGGAGGATAGCAACGAAAAGGCGCGGAAAGGGGGAGGGGGGTGCTCGCTTGCGATCCTATCGTGTTGTAATTAAAAGTTGCTCACTCTCTTTATTTATCACGTCGAATGACGACCGCGTTGTTTGCCACGCATTGTCACGACTCTATCAAATTAATTCGCACGTGAAGGTTTTTTTCGATGAATTTTCGTCTTTCTGACCCCTGACACGCGACGAGAACAATTCCACCAATGATTTTTATGCATTCGGAATCAACCAATCATGCATCAATCAATTAATTTCACGAGTAACGAAACGTTTGTAAAAAGCGACAATTTACGGTTCACCAAACAATCAATGCGTTTTTTTAGGAAAAATATCCTTAACAATAGGTTAGGCTTACACAATGTTTTATTGAACATTTCCTGGTAACCTATCCTGTACGTTGAATTAAATAAATTCCAAAAAAATGTTTTGTCTCTTCCAATGGGATTTTATGCTGCAAAAAATTATTATTCAATTTTCGATGAAATTAAAAAGAACTGATAGCCGAGGGGGATTCTGAGTCTACCACCGAAGGGACTGGTGTTCAAATCCCATCGCAAAGTAAATTTAAACATTATTTTTAAAAGTAAATTGAAAACCCAACTGCAAATATTAAAATAAAGACTAAAAAAATGTAGTAGAAAAATATGACGTAAAAATGTAAGTTAATGAATTAAGGGAAAACGAGAATATTCATCTCTTTGCAAATGACAAAGATTCGAGTTTCAGAGAGTTGACTTTACAGATGTTATTTCATTTTCTTGTATTGAAAATGAAATAGATAGAACTAGAGTTGAATGGAAGAGAGGAATTATGAGTGAATAACAAAAGACTGCGATAATATTCATTACATTGTAATCGACACGTTTTGGAAATCGCGATAAAAGCACGCCGGAATTATCACTCGACCGACAAACAATGTTCCTTATATAATTATTTCTCTACCTCGGCGGCCCTTTGCAGTATACCTTTTGTCTTTTCAATAAGACGCGCTTTTCAACCGCACACTTTTGTCCCAACTTTGGAATTTCTACGAAATGTGTTTTGTCATGTGCCTTTTCGCGATCGGTTTAGATTTACGTCTGTTCCTTTCTTTGATTCTTTTCAAATATCAAAGATTGTTGTGTTATAACAAATTTAATTATTAAATTTACGTTTCAAATCACCGCGCGCGGATTCAACTCGTGTTATTTACTTTTTATGATTTTGCACAATGATCATTGTGAAGAATCCAAACGAAGTTAATAACGTTGAAAAAAAAAAGAAAAAAAAAAAGATTGAAAGAGTGTGTAGGATGAAGAATCAAAGCACTACCAAAACCATTGACTAATATTCCGAATGGATTTTGCATTCAGCTCAAAAGCGCGATTCAATCGCCTTTACATCCACAGTTCAGTTATTTCGGGACGATTTTTTCTATTCATTCTGAACAAGTTCGTTCAACTTATTTTATGCCTATTATTCGTAGAGTGTTTTCGATGAAAGAAGATGACTATACTATATTCATGAAAAAAACATCATGTCTTGTCATCAAAATAAATTACTGCTTCATATTAATTGTCATGAGAATTCTGTCTCTGTTGGTAAAACAGACTTTCAAGTATTTTTTGAATCTGTACACTTGCTTGCGAAAATGTTTTAGAGTTTAATTCGAAGAAACCTCCTTTGATTGGTTGGTTTTTGTAGACTGTCAAGAACATAAACCTTTCGAAATTCATGAACATGAAAGCAAACATTTTTTTTGTAATATTTGAGGTTAATTTTCAGCGTGTTACAAATTTTCGTAAATTTCATCTCAATTTGTAAGCAATGGCTGCGAGCGAATTCCTGCTCGAGAAGCCGGAAGTAATCCTGATTGAAAGTACTTTCTACAAACGCAATTATGCAAGTTGCACAACGTCGCGGCGTAAAACTTTGAATCTGATTATATTTAATCACTTATTATTCTCGCTCGGTGAGCGTTGTACACGACGTATTAAACGCCTCAGTTGTTCGTGTCACACATCGGCACGAATCCCGGCGAACGTTCATGGTTATCGATAATGAAGCGTCCCTTTTTTACCGACAGTGAGTAAGCGCCATCTTGGATGGGATGTTGTCATAACCTGAAATGCACATTGAAGTTGCTTTTTCATCCAATTCAAACTGAATTCTCGAACGGGTTTCAGTTAGTTTTGGGGCTATTCATTTGAATATTAATTGTAGTTTCTTAAAGTCGATCAGCCGTATTGTTAATGCTAAAACGGATTCACGTGATTGATCGCGGCTTACAAATCTATTCATGGCTGCGCCATATTCATATGTATATGTAGATAAATTTACACATGGCCAGAGCTACGTATATATCAATACATCCATACGAATCAAGCATTGCAATGAAAATGGAGCTAGTTTTACTCCGATGGAGCGGGCTTACGATTTTGCATAGATTAATTTTCATAAGCCGATTCATTGCATTGTCGCAAGGGCCAACAAAGTTATAATTTCGAAATAAACCAACCGCACGATCGTTAATATTCATCTCGGGTTAAAAAATTTTTTTATTAAAATTCATTCCTACCAGAGAACACGCAACTGGATATGTAATTTTGTTATACATAAAAAAAGTGAGCAACACGGCGAGTAATTCGAACGAGTTCATATTTTTTGCAAATATTTTTTTGTCGATTCACTAATGATACGCAAAAATCGAGTCTAAAACACTCGGTGCGGAAGCGGATTAAAACACCGGATTCTATGGGAATAGAAAAAAGGTACCGAGTGGAATTGGAAAACTCGAGAAGTACATAAATGAGTCTAAATAATTTAGTAGAGAAAGACGGTAATGTGTATTACGCACCATTTTACAGCCAAAGAAAGTCGCGGGGATTCCAGGCTGCAATTGACAGGGCTCGGGTGATCGAAGAGTAGTTGCAGAGTTTTCGCGCGTTTTCTTTTTCTTTTAAGGTTTTTTTTCAGTTACTGGATTGAATTGTCCGGCTACCATTCGATCATTCTATCACGTGGTGGAGAACTTAAAAATAATCGAAAAACGTCTGCAACACTTTTTCAACCTTAAAACCAGGAATTATTACAAAATGCAATTTATTCTGAATTTTAAATTACAGACAATTAAATTTAGATTTTGAAAAATTGTAATTTTATCATTAGAATAAAAAAAGATGTATGAATTTGGTAGTAGGTGGAAAATGTCTGAAACCCTAAAGTCAAAATGAGGTCGAAAGGGAAAGTTGTCATTAACAGTGAGACACGATTATGGAGCAAATGGCGCTTATTATTGTGATGATCGTCGCTGACGATATCGTAAATGTTTCGTCAGGTTGAATTGACGTCATGGCCAATTTGGGATACGACCGCGAAAGATAAGGCAAATATGTACAGCTAGTCGCAGTTATTATTTCGGCACGTAGGCCGGAAAATAAACGGAAACTCGGCTGGAATTCGCGGTACGCTGAACATTCGAATCGAATACATCAATTAACGGGCGTCTATCGCACGAACCACGACGAATTCACTCTGGCATTTACGAGCTTTTGGCATCTGTGTATATTCATAAACTGGTAACACGTGCAAATCTGGGTCTACGGCGCATATCTGCTCATCGATATTCATTCATCATAAACCAAACCCCTTCGTCAACAACTTTTTAATAACCAAACCTCAAAGTTAGGTTAGCTTAGAAATCACCAACTATCGCTTTGTCATGGATTGTCATTGAGTTTCGTTCAATATAATTCAAAATGGTTTCATACATAATCTCAAAAAATAATCATAGTTATTGAAAAAAACAAAAACATTCTATTTGATTCTCCATTCTCAAAACAAAAGTTGAGAACATGTATGTAAACATATTGTTTTGTCAAAACACTTTGAGGATTTGAATAGGAGCAAATCGATAAAAAAAAAATATGAAATTGGTTTGTCTAGTGAAACACAATAATTTTTACAAATCTTTGGTTGGGAGGAAATCTGTTCGAATTCGAAGTGAGAATTCCTTCCGCAATTTTGTCGCCGCGATTTCAAAGTTGATCGAACGAATCTTGTGGGCGTGCGAGCGGAGAAAAAAAAGTTGTAAAAAATACGAAAACAAGGGGAGAGTGCACACGAACAGACTAGTTGGAATTCCACGGGTAGCGCCGAGGGCAGCCTGTTGCTTCGGCGTTGAAAATGTCGGCGGAAAAGCTCAGCCGAGGAGTCTACCTAATTTTTCTTCTCCCTCGATTGTGCCCGGCGTCTTTTTCACATGGTCTTGCGAGGACGCGAGCCACTTTCCGCTCGGCGGAGCAGCAAAAAAGATCCGACTGCCAACCCTGTTTTATTCATTTTCACACCTCAAAGTGACTTTTTTCTCCTCATAAACTAGTCATTTACATCATTTTCAATTTCACGAATTTGAGGTTAGGCATTCCAAATATAAAAACTCAACCAATCAACAAAGCAGAAAATTAGCTCACCAGTTACCTGAAAATTCAATTCAAATTATTCAAAACAATTAACATAAAATTTCATTGGGTTATATTATTTATTTCATGTAAATTTAAAATCGGAGAGTGAGGTTAGAACGTAAAAAAATAGTTATCCAATTTCTGTTGACAAAAACAAGCTATCAACTGTTTTAGCTTATTTACCTTTGTCAGTCCATTTTGTTGTTCTGATCGTTTCAATTAACAATGTTATTATGAATCTTATTATTGATATTTAATAACAAACATTGAGCCATTAATCAAACATGACGAATTACAATCTGAAATTAAAAGTCATAACTTGATTAAAAGCACTCACATTGATTAATTTATACACTACGATAATGTGCGTTTACATTAGCATGAACATTTTTCATTCACCATTAGGAAAATAATGAATTTCATTATAATTATCCCGCGCGTTTTCACATCATTAAATATAATAATTCAATAATTACGAATGTAAACAATCCTGAAGAAAATCTCATTTACCCTTTCTACGTCCTTTTCATTTTATTTCAATTCCATGAACTTGTTAAATAAAATAGTAATAAACTCATGTTTTATTCTAAAAAAATTAAATTCAAGTATAAATTTAATTAATAAATTTCTATTCATGAATTCAGTTTAAGAAGCAAATGTTGAATCGAAATTTATCTCGAAATAAAATTATATTCTTTAATAAATGGCAAAATGAATTTTCATTAATGATTTAAAAATGTTGTATCAAAAATGTTTCAATTATGAATCACAAATTGAACAAAAATAAAACAAAAATAAAAATTAAATGTTTATACGTTTGAAAATAAAATAACATTGAAAATAAAACAAAAAAACGAATGAAAAACAAACAAACAGTTGGACAAAAAATTGATTAAAATGTTACGTTTGGCGAATGAAGAAGTTTCCTCCTGAACCGACATTTTGAATTTTCCGGCCAAGTCCGCGTGACGTCATCATTGCCCGAAATGAGAAAACGTGCGCTCACAGTTGTATCGTCTGCGTCCCCTCGTGCGTCGTCCAGTCCAAACAAAAACTTATACGGTTACTTTTCTTTCCTCCTTTGCGAGATCGTGATAAAACAATAACGTGGAGTGATTTGTTAGCCAACGATGGATTTTCCGATGGATTTTTCCTTCGTCGGACCTTTTCCTCCTCCTGTCGCGGGGGACGAGCCAATGATGTTCCTGCCGCACATGAATCTCAAGATGTCTAACAAAGAAAACACCATAAACAAACATTTTCCTTATCAAAAAAACCACAAAAATAAGGTAAACAACAAATCAATCAACAATGACAAATAAACAAGTGAAATAACGTATTTTCAAATACTTTTTGTCTCGTGTCATCAAAGTTTATTATTTAGAACAAAACAAAGCAACTTTCTGCGAACATAACCTGAAAAGTTGAGATCAATGTTTGCTTTGACATAAAGTTGCCTTTGTTTACACATCAAAATTCTCTCACAAAATAATACGTTATTCTGTCAATTGAATTTACATGAATTTTTAATTTCAATGTTTCTTTTTTCCTCTTCGGTTGTTTACATCTTGATTCACTTTGATCGCATTGTTTACGTTACATTATCGCTTAGTTTTTATTACTCTTCACTTCTCATAGCTGTTTACTTTTGATCGCATTGTTTACCATTTGTATTGTCGACATTCTATTTTTTATTTCATTGCATTTGTTCAAGATTGTTCGTTTCGAGTTATTTACAAGGGATCACAATGTTTTATTAATGGCCCGGTCTGGGCTTTGACGAATCATAATTCATAATTACTCGACTTGTCACTTGAAATATCTCGACAATGCAGCATCATCTGTCACAATCCCTTCATCGACAATGCAGTTTGCGAACAGCAACAGCAACCAAACATTCGGCCATTTCCTGTAATCGATTTTGCACCAACTATCCCCATTACGTCCAATTATTGAGAGAAATTGAAGGGACCAACTTCCATGCGTCAATACTATTGCCTAATCTAAAAACTTATCCTCCATCTGTTACACAAAAATGTTGTCATTCATTCGTCCCATTGTTTTTCTGCCATTGATTATTTTACTATGACTTTTATTTGCAATATTTTGTTCTTGTTCAAACACTTTATTTCAATTTGAGTCATTTTTTTCGTTGAGACTAAATCTGGCTGGAATATTTTTTTTTAGGTGGGTATATTGGAACTTGAACTGTGAAGGAAAAATGTAGCAGGTTGAAAGAGAGACCCGGGGTGCGAACAAATCGGGGACAGCCAAATGGAGATAAATCGCCCTGACTAGCGCCTTTATTTGCGGTCAATATACTTATCGCAACATTAGTGTTACCCATCGCTCTTTTCTATTGACGAATCAACCCGGATACGAGCTAATCGAGACAATTCGTCTCTGTCCGAGTTATGAAGTTTTTTTCAAAAATTAAGATAGAAAACAAGTCAATGAATCTTAATTTCAGTAATTAATTTTTCAAACACTTTTTATTTGATTACATTCATGAAAAAGCGCATTCAACAAAAAAGCAGAAATTGTTTATTCAATTCCTAAAGCATTCTATTTATGCATTCAACGATACATTTATTTTAATTATTGTTTTTTATGTTCAATTTTTTACCAACCGACAGACTGATATACTTTTTATTTTATCGCCTATTTTTTGTTATTCATCATCATAAAAAAAAGAATACCAACAATTAATGAAATACAAACAAATATTGTTCATTGAATTCATAAATTATTCATTTGATCAATTCGATAAACAATTTGTAATTTATAAAATTTGAAATTTAATTTTATATTCATCTGCAAATGAGAAGACTCGGAGCCTTTTTTCCCCCTTTTTTGTTCTGGTTATTGGAAATTCAAAGCTTTGTGTTAATGAATCTGATATGATACTCGATGATCTGAATCAGATACCAGCGATTGTCAATTTTGTATAACGCAAAACTCCACCCGCGTGTCCCCTCCTCTCGAAAGTCGTTAATTGAACAATTGAATAATTGGGAGATGTTTGGTTTTTAATTACAAGCCAAATTGAAAATAACTATCAATTACACAATTCATTAAGATATCATATCATTTTACACGAAATTTAATTAACATGAACAGTAGCTGCGTTATGCTCTAATTAAGATAAAATAATTATAAAATGTGACGCAATTTATCGACTGCGATCGGTAAACTCAAACCTACTAAATTAAATCAATCAGACCGCGAGCCAGGTCCGGTACAATTCTTCTTCTTCTTCTTCTTCTTTTTATACAAAATCAAAAAGAAATTGAAAAGAAAAATAAAGATTGTGCAGAGTTTGAAAGTTGATCGCGAAATACGTTAGACATTCATTTTTTATTCGATTGTAATAATTGGATAAAAAGTTTATTAACGAAAGAAAAGGAACGATATGGGAGAAAAAGATACCAGCTTCGATCCAATATTTATAATTTCAATATTAAATTAAATCCACCTTCTTGGATTTCAAATTCATTACATAAATGAGATGCCGATTTCATTATTCACAGTAATTAAACGTCCGAACTGAATTTTTATAATGAAATTATTTTTTTCTCCCTCTCTTTCTCTCTGTCTCTCTAGTACAGCTTTCAAATTGAGGGATTACATTATTTTTATTTTCGATATCAGCACCTGCATCGAGTCCTAATGAGGAGTTAAGATTAGGGATTCGGAAGGCCGTCGACTATCAAGTGAGAGCATTATTATTAATGCACTGTAGGTGGCGCTGTAACGATTTGATTTACGAGACTCCGAGCGACGATAACGCAACATCGGTATTATGTTAAACCGAAACATCAGTTGTATCAACACCGAACGTCAACAGGCTCGCTTGCCACGGAGATGTAATACCAATTATGTCAACACAAAACATAAATTGATATCATTGTTGTCATGTTAGCGTTGTTCCAACTGGCAACGAATTGTATCGTTTAAAATCGTCAGAGTTCTAGCTGGAACAGGTGCTGCCACCTGTCATATCAATTAAACATACCAATATTCTTATATTCAATGGGACTATTTACCTCTCAAACTCAATCTTGTTTCAATTCATTTACATTTTTGACCCTTGAAGATGAAACTTAGAAATGTTAATATCTCGAAATGAAATTTGTTCATAAACAATGGGATGTTTTACATTTGACTGTTGATATTTAATCGTATTGTGTACATCTGAAAGTCAAACTTGTTTAAATCATGTCAATTTGTGAAGATTGAATTTGTTTTTATTCAATAACATTGTGTACATTTTGAGGTCAAATTTGCTCATATTCATCAGAAATACGTATTATATTTGGAGATATAACTTGTTTGTTGTATGCCTTAAAAATGTTGAAACTTGGAGGTTGAATTTATTTACGTAAAATGTGATTGTGTGTATAGTTTGGAATAAGTCAAAAAGAAGAGTTTAGTGTATTAAATTGGCGTGCGCATATTTTTGGATATCGCAAGCCCCGCTTTGCATAACATCAACCCAAGCAGGTTTACGAGCCGAGGGTCGGTTAATACCCATCTCTCCATATCTCGTGATATTTGCCCGTTTTCCGATCAGTTAAATCTGCGATATTTCAGCAACAGACTAGAGTGCAATCGGATCGATTTAACGTTATTTTTGCATTCACAAATTTTCAAGCTTCTCATCCGACATTTCTCTTGTTTCAGGCCAAGTTGGACAAAAGCCACAATGGAAAGCCCTCCAGGGTCATTCACATTAGGAACATTGCAAACGAAGTGTCCGAGGGAGAAATCATCCAACTGGGCATGCCCTTCGGCAGGGTGACTAACGTCCTCGTACTCAAAGGCAAAAATCAGGTAAGGCTTTTAACATCATTCCGCCTCAGCGGCTTCAACATTTTTGTTGTTCCCATTATAAGCCAGTCAGTTTGTAATTTATCGCTGCCTGATGGGATCTTATGATTTTCATTCAGACTATATCAGACCTCGTAGTTCATTCAAAATCCACCAGGTAATAACCCAACAAATCTCAGTTTAGTCTCTGTTTTTTATATTCTTCATATATCAGAGAAGACAATTTTATGAAACTCCAAATGCTTAATAATATTAAAAAAAAAGCAACTTTATTATCATTATTAAGATTTCGAGGTCTACGTTGTTCTTGTGTTGTTTTTATTGTATTGTTTATATATACGTGTTGGAGTGCTTAATTTTGAAGGTCAAAGTGAAGGAGGCAACTAAATTCAGTGAAGACAAAAAGTTGGCAACTAATCTTTATGTCTGACTGTTGGCATGTACAGCGAGAGAGGTTGAAACAGAGCGGTTAGATTACCTGGCAAAAGCCAAAGCGCTCCTGGCGGCGATAGCGGTCTTGCCGAGGTACTCTGAGCTGTGTTTGTGAAGGCAGATGAGTGCAAAGGAAATGACATGACTTGGCGCAAAGAAGGGGTGGGGCAGTGGATAAATTTGAACATCGCATATTCATCATGGCTCACTGAGCTTCAACTCTGTTTGTATGACTTCATTGAAAAAGCTGAATCGCTCGGATAAAGATCCAAATGGCATTATTCAGATTGTCCTCGCTCAAGTATAAACAAGAATAGTGTTTTAAGGTGTAACGAGATTTCAAATTCGGTTTCTTTTCTCGGCCTTTATGCCGAGAACCTCTTCGATGCAACCGTTTTTATACAATCATTTTATTTGACATTCAATACCGTTCGACTTGTTTGACTTTTCCTTTGTTCATCTTTTTGTTTACATTCTCTGCACTCCTGCGACGATAGTTTGTTCACGTCTTTTGTTTCAATTTATTATTCACATTCAAACATCAAATTTGTATTTACAATCCTAACCACAATTGGGGTTCACGTTGAAAGATCTTTGCTTACATCCTTTTCCTTGTAATTTGTTTACATTTGTTGTTGTGTCACAAATCACATTTGTTTATTCGCCATTCATTTTGTACGTTCACGTCCACTTGATTTGTTGCATTCATTTTTGCATGACCTTCATTGGTTATTCAGCAGTTCGATAATTTCGAATCCCGCCAATAGAAAATCGAGTTTTTATTACATAAGCGTGCGACTGTAAACGATGGCAGGGGACAAACAGGCGGACACGATTGTCCGATTGAAGCACAAAAGTCTATTAATTTGTCGACTCCCTTTTTCTCTTTTATTTGTTTGTCTTTCTTTTTTTTTTGTTTTTGATTTTGCGTTTTTGTCGACGTTGACTTTGCGTTATTTACAAACGCGCCAATCAGTTTGATTAATTGATATTCATTGTCCAGGCTTATTGATTCATCGCACGATGTGTGCTTTATCTACAAACCGCGATACGTCCTGCATTAATTGAATTGTAACGCTCATAATACGTCATTCTCGCCAACTTCTTCACCACCACCCCTCCTTTCTTTTTAGTGCTTTTTTTACATCCTAAACGAGAGAAAAGTAATCATTGTTACCGACCTTTCTCCATAAAATTAATTAATTCGTGAAATTGATTTTAATTTAATAAGCTTTTATGCGCAGAAACATGGTAACGAAACATATCCCGATACAAGTACGCTTTTTTTCAGTTAAAAAATATAGTTAATAACAGTATCGTTATTCAAAGCCTCTGTAATATGTTACAGTTTTTCATTTCGTCGAGTCTCTTTTTTTTTACAAAGCATTTCATTAAAAATTTCTTTGTTACTTAATGAACTCGAACAAAAAATCGGATATTTTAAATACGAGATAATCCTGACAGAGCGGGCGTGCAAAAATGATGAATGTAAAATGTAAAAAAAAATTTTTTCAGCGAGATTTTCCGGGGACACGAAAATGTGTAGTTTACGTGCGGTGGCACTTATGAAGGTGACACGGTTTTATTTTGTCAGCGTGCTGAGTTTGTATAAGTCTGACAAGGATTGAAATAATAATCGCGCCGCTGACCGCGTCAAGCACTCGAACAGATCCGGAGGTTTAAACCGGGCTTGGCACATGCGCGTCACGATGAAAGCGCGAAGGAACGCTCATTATCCGACGTTATAATGTTTGTGTTTATGTGACGTCCGTAAGGCCGGCTTAATAAAGAAATGCGATCGCATTTTGTCAAGCACCAATCCCGCGCAAATTTATCGCGCCATTCTCACAATCGCCCGTTTTGAATTAGTTGTTTACGATACGCGTCAAATCTCTTGATCCTCGCGTACGGTTCACTTTTTGTTTATCGTCCTTGACTTTTTTTCCACCCCAAGCTTCCAAAATCTCGGCTTTTTTCGTTTATCAACAATCAGCTCTTTTTACAAAATGCTTTGATTTGATTCGAGGGGTCACTTGTTTGTTCACGTTTTGTTTGTTTTTCTGTCGAGGAGAGACTCTTTGTTTCGCTTATATACTTTTCATCTTTGTTTTTCCTCATCTTTGTTCATTTTGTCACACAAAGGTCAGATTAATTTGTTTACGTTTTTTAAATATGTTTTTAACTTTTTATCATTTTTCACGTTTTTTCGTTTCGCTTACATCTTCATTTTTGTTTACATAGAAGTTAGATCGATTTGTATTTTTTTTTCTTTTTTCACTTTGACATGATCTGTTTGACTTGATTTTTTTTCTGTTAAAAACAAATTAGGTCGTCGATAATTGATCAACCCTTCGTATATATTGACAGAGTAGAGTTTTTCCTTTTCAATCATTGATTGAGATGAAATTCAAAAACGTTTACTGTAACAGCAATTGAATAAAATCCTAATGACAAATTCAAGCCCTTTAATTACAAAATAAAACATTTCTTCAAAGAGCAAAAACATTGCAGGAATATTACTTTTTTATTTGATGGATAAAAAATATATTGATTTTGTAATGGGGACAAAATTCAAATTCAAAAATGAACACAAATTAAGAAAAGAAAGAAAGTGGAGAAATGGAAATATATTGAATAATAAAAAGAAAAATGAGCGATTATGTGAGGGCGCGGGCAATTGGAACTATTTGGAATAAAATGCAATTTGATGTTTATAAAAAGGAATTATCATCGAGAGTGAAGTAGCTTATTTTATAAAATTTTTTCATGTTTAATGGATTACGGTGCGGGTAAAAAAGGGGTCGTGGAATTTGAATCGTCAAAGTATAGAGTATAACATTCCTCGGCGGAAAGTTATTATAATTTTGATTTGGATCCAATAAAGCTTATTTTTTCGCGTTCGCGAGACCAAAATACAAATGCAGATTTGGTGTGCGGGAAGCCCGCTCTTTTAACCTTTGCCGCGTGCTCCGCGGAAACTTCAAACGCTGTTTGCCGTTACGGAATGAAATTGTTGAGTTACAATAATCGAGTTCCACAACAATGCGACTACCGAACGTTTGTAATGCTTTTGAAAAGATTACAGAGAGCGACGCTCGAGTTTTATTGAGTTGAATTAAAATTTCATTGCATTCCATTGTGTGCTTATTCAGCGTCCTCTTCCATTTGATTCATTATTTTATTATCCGGCTCGTCCTTTAGCTTCGAATCTTTGTTTTCAACTCGAGGGAATAATTGTTTATTTACCCTCGACGTTAAGAAGAGAGAGAGAGAGAGAGAGGGAGAGAGATTGAGAGGGCGATTGAATTCCGTCGTGGATTTGCGAACGAAATTTGATCGCGAGTAATAAATTCAAAGAAACGAAAAGCCGCAGTCAACACAGGACCGCTTGATTAAAAGACCGTTTTACATTTTAATTGACCTTTGTGATTACGCCAACGATATGAAATATAACTGGGGGCTCGCGAACCAGCGTCAAGTTTCGTCGTGCAACTCGGCGCTGACCTCCGCGGGGCACTTGCCTGTCTATTTGCTTTAATTTCCTAAGTTTCCGCTAAGTTGGTTAGACTCTGGCCTCGCGCTCCCGCTCCCGCTTAGCCATCTCTCTCCTCTGCAACGCTACTTGTGCGTAAAGTAAACTTTTAGTTTGCATTGAGTTTCCCTGGGCGATCCCGTCTACCGGAAAGATGAAACTGGGACGTTAATTTTGACGATTAAAGAGCACGACGACGAAATTAAATCGTTATTGCCATTATGCCCAGAGCAAACTCTTTCACTCAATTGCTATTCCCGGCCGAAACCCGATACCCCGAGACATCCCGCTTGTTTGTACTTTTCTCTCTCTCAACCATAACCAGATTTACTACATCTCATTTGCATTCATTAATAGCGCTAATTGCTTTTCTCTTCACTTAATATTTACCCACCCCGACTTTTGTTCTCGGCTTTTCCAAAATTCCACACACCCAAAACCGTAATTCTCTATATAAATAAATCTACTCAAATACTTTTCAACACGTTCTATGTTTCATTATTATCATCTTACATGTAAACTCAAATTTATCTTAATTATTTTGATTTAAAATTCTATAAATATTACCTCAAACTCTGTTGAAGAAATTATGACGACGATAAATTTCTTTTAAACAAATTTGTTTGAGCAACTTACGGGTGATCCATTGTTTACTCTAAGAATGGATGTTTAAACATTCTTCAAATACACTTTGAAATACAGTGTATCTTGTTGTAAACATCAGATTTACACGTTCTTGATAATTCATCTTTGAATTTCAGTGTGAATTTTGCAGTTCTAGGTGTATATTACCTCTTGAAGAAAATGACATATTTTGTGAAATGATTAAATTCATAAATTGTGAATTGAATTATGTAAAGAAGACACTTGAAACGTGATATTCATTTAATAAATACATTTAAACTTGTTAAATTATTGGATAAAATGACGATATATATAAAGAGAGGCGAAAATTTGTTAGAGGAAAAATCCGAGTGTATTTTGTAAAAAATATTTAACTTTTAAAAAGCTCCGGACATATTTGAACAAAGTTCCCTTTTATATGAACAGAGAGAACGTCGATGCATTATTCAAAAGCGTAGTTTNTAGGGGATCCAATTCATATCACAGTCATAAGGGTTAATTAATTTTGATAGGCGGCATGTCCATTTGCCAGTTTATCAAAATTTGAATCCGTACTCGAACTTGGGTTCAGGTGACGTCTCTAAAATTAATGCACCGCATATCGTTGCGTCGAGCGGGTTGCCGTTTGCGCTCCAACTTCCAAACTAATCGAGCTGCCGTGTAACCGGGCACATCAATATTTAATCGCCTTGTCGTTAATATTGTGACTCCTCATCAAATATTTCGCGACAAAAAATCTCTTCCAAGCCCGTCACTACATTTCTCGTCCTCGGGCATCGCATTTCAATCGCCGAATCAAATCGCAAGAGAGTTCCAGGGTAACTCTTTAAATGAATTCGTGTCACCACCCTCGCTCAAATTTCCTTCACGCCCCGCTCGTCAAAGTTTCACTTGTTTTTCTCAATTATCTCTTTTTTTCGTCTACCTTCATTTATCAACCTCACAATCCAACTCAAAAAAAAAAAAAAAAAATTACGAATTCAAATTTGTCTTGAAATTTCCAGGTGAGATCAAAAAGAATTTTTTTCAAGGTCAAAGGTGACCCCCATCATGAAGTTGGTCTCAAAGGTCGTAAGTGCAGCTGCGGAATTTCATCAAGCTTTACTATGATTTCCGCATAGTTTGTGACTTGCCGGTCAGTCGGGATTTGGCATTTTACCGCGTGTCACTTTGCGTTCAGCTTCAAGTGGCGCGAACTTTCGAGTTTGTACGAAAAAAACGCGGCTTAAAAGCGAACAAATATCGCGCGACAGGTTTCCTTTCTCTTCATTTTGCGTTTTTTTGGAGCCACTCGAACGACGTGAAATGGTGCGTTGATTGTTTTTTTTTCTTTTTTCCCCCCCACCCTTCTCTTTTTTTGTTCCAACGCAACAGCCCTCGTCGCGGGGGAGCTCGATAATGCTTTTAGACTGTTTAACAATGCATCCCGAACCAACTAACAAGCCGTGAAACTTCACCAAGTAACGCTTTTCGCGCGTGCGCTTCTATCGATCGGCCGTTTAACTTTTCAATTTTTTTTTCTCTCCTTCGAGTTGATTTCCAGTTTAACCCTCGAAGGGGGAGATCAATCGCTCGCTTGTTGAATTACAGCAATCCATTTTGCGCTATTGGCAGGATGATGCCACGTTTCCTTCATCCTCCGCTATCTTAAGAAAACGGGTTTATATGCCAATAAACCGATTTACATTACACCAACGAGAAATAAAAACAATAATAGGAAGTAAGACAAAATCTTGATAAATAATATTCGCACAATATATATATTTGTGTGGTATATTAAATAATTAACCCAAAAATGTTTGCATTTATGGAGCTTCTCGAGAGGATTACCTTAATTTTCTGTTTGGATCAACCAGTTACCTCAATAATTTTCACTAAAACACAAATAGTTTATTCAAATAGTTGAGTAAAAAGTTGTGTGAAACTTTGAAAATTACAAAATAAATACAAATTTTAAATAAATGTTAATTTGGGAATAATAAAAAAAATGAAAATAAACATACACGATGTGGGATAAAAAATGTTTTGTTTTGTTGTTGTAAAAAATGAAAAAAAAAGTTGAATTTTTGTATAGGGCAAAACAGATCGAAATCTGAAGGGAAAGTAGATGAAAGTGTTTAAAGTTGTCAGATGGCATGTTAAGAAAAGCTTTTCGGTTACGAGACAAGTTTCCAATCAACGAATTCGTAAAGAAGGAAAATAAATAAGACGAGAGTTTGGTCGATCAAGTTGGTCTTTCTGTTTATCTTGGCATCGAAAAGTTTGTCTCGACCGAACGGAGCTGTTCTGTTTGGTGCTAGAGCAAGTCAGTCGGAAATGTTAATCGTTATTTAGTCGACGTGTGAAGGCTCGTTTTTGCTCCGCTAAAATGAATCCCGCGAAAATCGCAATGGAAAAGGCGCGTTAATTGAAAAATCCAAATCGAACCGTTCGGTAAATAAAACTCTCGTTTATGCTTTTCATTAAACGTCCTTCGGAATTGCAAACTGTTCGCCACGCTTCGCATATAATCGAAATCGCCAATAAGATTAAAGATCCGATTAACGGGAAATAGGTTGACCGTGCGGATCAAAAATTGAAATGAAAAAAAAAAAAAAAAAAAAAAAAATGAGCCAACGAAATTTCAAATTCAACCCGCTCACGCGAACAATCCTCTTTTGCTGTGAAACATTCGTCATTAAAGAAAAAATCCTTTGAAAAAATGGAATTTCAATTCATGTATTTTCAACTCTTTCAACACATTCTGCGAATTCATCTTTTCTACTGTCGAATGTCTGAACTGAAAAAAAACGTAAATAATCGTTAGGAGGTTAAAACCGCGTCAAATTATCAAGATATACCGTCCCTGCCGGTTGGCGAACGTGCGCGGACGTACAAACGAAAGCAATTTCATTCCACTTTGCTGTTATTACGACGCTTGATGCATCGCTACACATTTAATATTCAAACAATATATTTCATTTCGTTTACTTTCTAAACATTCTTCCACGCTAATTAGTCTTAACGTCGTCATACCGAACGCAAAACATTCTAAAACAATATCCAAATCACAACCAAGGCAGAGCACAGTTATTTGCCCACTTTGAAAGTCTCCGTGGAACAATTCGCGCGATACGAAAAAGTGCGAACGGCGTCGGCGAAAAATTTGCGAGAACAATTTAGTTGGAAATAGCAAGGAGGGATGTTGAAATATAAATGAACACTTTGCAAGTCGACTTATTTAAATCAGAAAATAGCGCCGGCTCAATTGCACGCCGGTCTTGAACACGCAACGACATAACTCTCTTCTTCTACTTTTTTTTTTTATCATTCCGCGCTTTTCCGCCCGTTCGCCCTCGGGATATGTCGCTTTCGCGCGCCAACGATGATCGCCGATTAACGACAAATTCGAATTAAGCAGCGTTTCATCATTTCGGCCTGCAAATTTCTTTGTAAACGATTATAAGATATTTGCATAAGAAATAAATCTACCATGCTTCCATGCATTATGAATAGCACCTATCAGGGGGGAGGGGGAGACTATTTCTTGCGATCGCTTAGAGCGATGCATTTTCATGATCAGCTTGTTGAATATCATTCTTGGTTCGCTGAGTTGCAAAGTTTAATCAAAAAAGAAATAAACACAGAACGAGAACAATCCCTCGTTTCGTATACCTTTAAATCAAACCTAACTTTCAAAGCCACCTATGTAGAAATTTTCAACGATATGCTACAATAAAACCGACTCCCAGCAATGCAATACATTGGTTCGAAGTTCAATCCTACGAATCCTTGCTTTTTTTCCTAGCTGTTTTTCAACGAGGGCCAGTGAATTGAACTTTGAATTTGCGAAATAGCAAAATGATTTATGTGTATCATAATTTTGATAAAAAAAATATGACATGATAATTTGTTAAAAATATGTGAGATTAATTACGTAGAGAATTATAAGCAACGAAAAGTCTTGAAAGTTGAGGGATATTGCATATATATATATAGTAAGTGAAAATATACAGTCGGTTAAATTTGAAACAAAGTTTGACATTTGTGATGGGTACAAATTTTTATGCAAAAATGAGTCATAGAAAGTTTGAACATTTACAAGTTATTAGAATTTGAAAAATGCTCTTCTGACTGTCTCGTTAAAAGCACTTTAAATCATTGCAATTTGGAAGAGAAGTTGATCCCACGTTAGACATAAGAAGATGAAGAAAAGCACAATTCGTTGGCGTTCGGACTTGAATCCAAAATGAGAGCTTTTGAATTTGGGTGGGGTTGAAAAAATTGAGTTACTGCTCGTCAACGTGACGGGAGCGCGCGACCGTTCGCGAGCCATGTGTGCGACGCGCATCCATCGGAAATAATGGCACGAACGAACTGCTGTCAGTTAACGCGGTTAGCGCGCCGTTTTCGTCGTAATGACGCATAGAACACGCGAAATTGCATTTGCAACTGTGCATGCAAATATCACGTGTTCGACTGGCAAAAGTGAGCCGCTGAAACATTAATCAGGACAGCGGCGAAACTAATTATCATAATTACACATTTTTTTTTATCTCTTAAAAGGAAGAGGAGAGGTAAAAAGCTTTCTTTTCGTCTCCGTTCGATCGGAAACTTGAGGCATAGACAGGGACGGTCTTTGAGGAGCTTAGCGTCAGCGGAATTTTTTAATAACCGTTAAATCTAAATTGAGACTTAATCAGGCAAAATCGATCAAGGAAACAGAACGGAGTCCGAGCTTTCAATTCCCCCTGTCGATCTGGGATTCGAACGAGTTGCCACATCAACGTCCGTTCCATCTGAAATGTGATAAATGAATCTTTCGGCAGAGCTGAATCCCAATGAAAGGAAACCAGAGAGGCGCTTCCCTCCGAGAGCGGCTCTTAATTTCCTGCAACGGTTGCGAACCGCTGGAACAGGTGAAAAACTGTGTCTTAATAAAACGATTCTTCAAATGTAAAAGCGCTGCATGAGAAATTCAACGCGCTTCTTCGATAACAATTTATTTCCAATGCACATTTCTCTCAATGAAGCAAACGGCAAGAGCCCCTAGGGTATTGCACTACCTCGGGCCTTTGAAATTCGGACTGCGAAGACGCCAAGGCGCTTCGCTAACGCAACCACCATTATGAGCCTGTTCTCTTCGTTTATGGGCTCGTATATCTTCTCGGTCAGGGCCAGCATGATTATTATTTTATAGATATAGTTACACCAGGGGATGCACCAGACAAACCACCGCCAACAAAGTAAAACGAATTGTTCCTGATAAATAATTTACTCCTCCATCGACGCCGCGGAATTTCTCCTCATTAGCGCGATTCTCTTTGCGCTTTTCTTTCATTAAAATTTCACTTTCCCATCTCGCCACCAGCCAAACACTTTTCCATCCCTAAAATTAGCTTGTTTCTTCCACTCTCAAATTGACGCTGTTAATCCACAACCAACAATCCATAATTGTCATACATTTTTCATAACAGTTGCAATTCTGCCGGATGCATTCCAATCATTCTCACCGTAATTTACAGCGTCAAATTGTTATACCCTGCAAATCATCATTGTTACATAATTTGCAATCTCATGTGATTTTCCTTTTATTCAAAATTGTTGCTCAAATTGTTTTCATTCAGCAAAAGTTTACAACTCTCTCTCTCTCTCTCGGCTCCAAAATTTAATAAACAAAAACATTTTGAGAATACAAAAAAAAAAGATAGGGGAGGGTATTTAAGCTGGTGTTACGACCTGGTAACCTGTTTGTAAATCAATTTAGCTAAGATTTCAATGACCGTACGTGATGGCACCGCATAATTTATCAGAACATTCTTTCGAGTTTATTGCTGAGCGTCACGCTCGTAAAGGTGCATCGGCACAATCGTCTAGTCTGTGAGAAAAGCCACACCGGCAGGAACAGTTAAGTTCGTTGCGTCCAATCTAACTGCGACTCGAGTTCTCTCATGTTCTTCTATATCTTTATCTATACGCACGCTCTTATTCTTGTCTCTGCGCTCGTTCGTTCGTTCGTTCGTTTTCGTTTCGTTTCGTTTTGTCTGCAAAGACAAAACTACCCAAATTATTGTGTCGAGAACGACGGCGCTTCGATCCCGCCGAAATATTTCAAGCTGCCTCATTAAGCAAAGGAGAGTGAGTTATTCACAGGCGCCCTTTGCAATCAACTGTTTTCTTTTCAAAAAGCTGTTGATGCTCGCAAGTTGAAAAATACAAGTTTCACGCAAAAGCGCAAATACATTATTCACAATCATTGCTTTGAAGCGAGTTTTAATATTCTCATTTAAAGCATGTTAAATATCAGCCGGGATATTACAGCTTTAATACAGCAAAGTTACAGCGGTCCGTGCGAACTTTCTGCTTGAAATAATAATGTCACTAAAAGCGTGGATGACTGCGTAATAATTACTGGACACTGACAGCAAAAACTCGTCTGAAATGTTGAATCCCCTTTTTGATTTACCTTTTGCCTCTAAGAGAATAATTTTGCAAATATAAATTTATCGCTTTTGCGTAAGTGCCAACTGATCCTAACGTTTTTTGTTTGATTCTAGGCATTCCTCGAAATGGAAAATGAAACCGTCGCCAGCACAATGGTAAATTATTACTCGTCCTGCACTGCTCAGCTGAGAGGAAGATCGGTCTATGTACAGTACAGTAATCATCGAGAACTGAAAACTGACCAGGCACATGGAAACACAAGCAACAGTCCTACCAATGTTGTTGCAAACACGTCCAACGTAAGTTTCAACATCTTTGTTTTATTTGTTTTAACATTTCAATTGCATGACAAGCCGTTAAAGTGAAATGTAGAAACGGGCTCTTATCGCCAGCAGGATGATGATGGTAAAGAAAACGCTGGCGCGTAGTTTTGACTCGATTCAAGTGAGTCATTTTTTCGAACATGGGCAAATAATTGAGGGACAAGGTAACTTTGATCATTTGAGTTTGCCCGGACAATTACTGTGAACAAAAACGATTCCGAAATGTGATTAAACGGAAGAAGGTCAATTGAACGGTCGGGAAGCGAGGCATAATTTATAAGCGCGTTTGCGATCGTCGTGGGGTGAGGATTTTACGAGCGACGTGTGCGAGTGAGACGTTTTTGTCGTGTAACGATCCAGGACAATGTCGTTGGCGCGAAAAGGAGTGCGGAAAAACAATGTACCCGGCGCGTCTTATCGAAACAATGTAGCGTCGTACATCACCGACGACGCCTTCCATTAAAAATATTACACCATCTTGGCCGCGCCGTGACCCCTTTGCCGCGCTCCTCGTCCTCGTGACGGACCACTCTTACAATCTACGAGCTAACTCCGACCAACAATACCTCCATTGTTGAATGTACATCCACGACATTGGTTCCTGAAATATGCATGATGCCTTAAGACTATGAGTCGCGCGTCCCTAACACCACCCATTGTTTCGGCAGAGATCGTTCCTCAGACACCGTTTCTCACTCTGAAATCACACCCCACGCCGATTCGTTCAAACATTTTTCCTTTTTTTTTCTAAAGGCTGAATCATCAAAATAAATCAACAACAAAATAAACAAATAAACTCACAATAATACATGAAATACAATACAAATGCAAATATCAATATTAAAATGAAAATTTTAAATCTGATGGTTATTATCAGAAGCCGTAGGATATTTAATATTCGTTGTATAACAGTTGATTAAATTTTTGTTTAATATGAATTTGAGTAAACATTGTTTGGAATAAACAAGAAGGATAAATGAATGAGATAATTGAATGGAGAGTGCTTAAATTATGTCTAAATCAGGTTGACAGTATAATTTTTTAATTCGTCCTAAGGAGCTAATGAATTTGTGATGTAACTTAGATTTAAAGAGTCGAACGGTCAGCGAGCGTGAAATTAGATTCGAATTGAACGGTCTGAGAGCCAGGCGTTGAATAAACGGGAAAAGGGAAGCGACCAAAAGTTTGCCACATTTTAGTCACCGGCAAGGAAATGTGTTCATTTTCTTTTGCATCTTCTGTTTGTTCTTAATGAGTTATAGTACTTCTAATCTTATGTAAAACTAACGACAAAGTTAACAAACTTGGTACTGTTCTTTTAATACTTTTAGCTTTACGTTGCAAAGTGCTGTATAGAAGAAACTTGATCTCCCTTTTCCGTATAAATATAATGATTTACAATCAGTTTACTCAGGGCAAAACTTTGTTCGGTCGAACGTAGAAAAAAAAGTGGAGAAAATTTTACGGAATCATGCTGGGTCGTAAAATTTTGTTCAGCCCAATCCCCGCCCAGTCTGGGTTACGATTGCGGAATAGAAAAATATAAAAAAAAGGTGTTCGAAAAAATGGGCGAGAACTCGCGCACAATAACACTCGCGCGAGATTGAAGTGCGAAAAATTAAAGTTTCGTTGATACCAGGAGGGGATGAATCTTTTAGTTGGGAGGCGTTAAATGGCGGGTCGTAATTCGTGAGTCGTAAGCTCACTCGTGCATGGTTATAAGAAGGCGATTTTTTTACTCCCTCGGATAACTAAATTTTCGGGCGTTTCACGCTTGTGCAATTTTCGTGAGTGTCCCGATAAATATTTGATGCCGCTCGCACGTGAGATCGCGCACCTTTTTCCATCTGCCAAGGCTGAAGGTTTTTCACTCGCGGAATACATCACCGCGGCTGGATATCGTATCCACTTTGCGATCTCAGACACGATTCAAATTTTCAATTTCTGCCTTCCATTAATTGACTTTATTTCACTCGGCAGTGCTCGAAGGTTTACGAGCGAAGGCGCAGCCAGTGGAGTAATCGACCTTTAGTCAGACACGACTTCCAATTCTCTCCCATTCCGCTCGTCAACATTTTATATCTATTTTTTTTTTATAAGTGTGTGTTCCGTGCAACAATTTCAAAGATGGAATTAGTTCTTTCGTACGAAAAAATGTTTGCGGCTTGGATTGTCCGTGTGAAAAAAAAAGAAAAATCTCGTAAAACCCGATGTTTTTTCCTCATAAAAAACACCACGAGCCCAATCAACGAAGCTCATTTATTTAATGGTTCAACAGAATTATTATCTGCTAGCTGCATTTCACAATGTTACCGGGCACAACTTTCTTTTTTATCCGTGTCGTAATAGACGTCCAAGACCCCAAGCTTAACGACGATTTTGCTTATTCCAAAGGTGCCACTTCATTTAGTTGATTGAAATTTCATCATACAAGAAAGAAAAAAAAAACTTTTCCAATGTTGATAATGGACACAGTTCCTCTTGCTGGACTAGTTTTTATTTATTTAATGAATTATCAATTTAACACTTTTTCAACTTTTTTATTCTCCATGAAGAAAAGCTGACTCTGTTCAAAACGAATTTCGTCTTGAATTGAAAATTCTTCTTTTTTCACTAAGAACTTCTTGGTTTGATCTTTAGTCGTTTTATTTTATCTGTTTTTGTTCTTATTGTTGTTATTGTTTTAGGAAAAATCAAAAGCTCGAAGACTATAGACTGGTATAACAGTTTTCAAAAATGTTCCGTTTGTTTCGAGTATAAACGATTCGAAAAATCCTCATTAAAGTAACTTTAGCATTGTGCTCTCATTATTTCTTGCTCTGATTTTGCAACATCGCGTTCAAATGAGCGAACACCTTGCAAATTGTTTTGCGAAGTTCGAACAAACGTTGTCATGATTTGACAAAACCATAGTTGACAGGCCTCACTTTCTCAAGGTTGTACGCTCCATTCGCCCGTTCTCGTTTATACGTTCGTTCGTTCGTTACTTCTCGAATTAATTTCATCGTCGAATACGAGCGTCGACAAAGTTTACGACGTACTAATTAATTAGACTGATAAACGAGACGTTTCGTCGATTCGCTAGCAACGATGGTGCGGTCTTGGTTGCGTTCGCTGATTAATTTCAAATCTGCAACCCCTTCCTTCACGCACGCAATTTTTTCTATTTTTTTTTTTTTTCTTCTTTTTCATAGTATACCGTTACAGGTTCTATTCCCATTTCAAGTATAACAAAATCATCATAATCACGCAAACAACATTGTAATTGTTATCCCGTGGCGGTTTTATGAACCATCATATACAACACAGGCGTGGTATTTTCAATGTTTACAGAGTCAGATTATAAGCAAAAATGGCGTACTAAAAGGATTTTCATATTACGACGCTCCCTTTCGGACTTTTGGCGGAATTAGCTATCCGACTAATTCATCTTATCCTTGGGGAAATCGCTTAATCCTCGAAACTTCATTGTTGAAAAATTGCTGCAAAAAGCTCACGGCGACCTTTAATGCAATTTAGTTGAGCGAAATGAAGGGGGCGGAAGAATAAAAAAAAAAAAAGAACACACAGTGAAACAATCGGTCGGCGCTAACGGAACTGGTATGTTGGTACAAGATTAGGCGTGGTTTTGTTAACATGAGATTCTCTGACAGGACGAGCGAGGTCGTAAAAAAAGGATAACGAATTGGCAACGATAACAGCCGGCAAGACAGTGACAATTGAGCTCGAAGGCTCGTGATAGGCGATCGTAAAACATTGCACTATACGAAACATTCGTTTTAATCACGCTACTACTAAACTCCGACGACATTAGCGGAATTGCTGATGGATCGAAAATGGTTCCCCCGGGAACATCGAAATTATTAACGGACGCCTCTTCCTAACGTCCTAGTTTGACTTTTTCTTTTCTTTATTTGTTTGATTTAATTTTTTTCAATCGGAATAATTTTTGTTCACAAACCGCGCGCACCGGATGAAAAATATTCATCCGAATAATGAAAAGGAATGTATAAAAAGACTAGGATAGATGAGATAGAATCAAAATTTATCGCTCGCGGAGATGAGGAACACTCGAAATTGAAGATCTCTATTCATGAAATTCAGCGATAAAACTTTGACGGCTCGTTTGATGGAAAGCTTTATTTTCAAAGCAAAGAAACAGAGGATAAAATCCTGACTGAGGTTACAAATTTAGATTAGCCGATGATTTGCTGCAACTGCAGCCTCATTAGGATTTAATACTTTTTTTATTTTTATCTTTCACCCTCTTTTTTCTTTAAAAACCAGTAACATCTCTTAACAATAATTATACAAATTTGTTTTATCAGGATAAAAGAGAAATCACAATTTTCAATTCATATCTTGATATATTTTCATAGTAGAAGAATATCATTTTTGACAAATCACAATAAAATATGCAGAACCTCTTGGAAAGTTCAAACACAAGTTTGAAAATTGAATAAAAAAATGTTGTAGTTTAAATTTGAAAATTTAATTTAAGAAATGAATTTGAAAAAATTGAAACAAATGGTTTTAAATTTGAAATAGAACATTAATGATATGAGTTATGATAAGAGAGTGTTGACAAGTTTTGCCCCTGACTTTGAAACCCGCACTTATGTGTCCTCAGGTAGAAAATATATTATACCCCAGATGACACTCTGACAGCTGTCATTTGGTATTATGAGATTATCCCTAGTCGAAAATTGTAATTTCCCGTCCAAAAGTCGTGTGTAATTTTTCACGAATTTTTAACATCAAGCAGAAAGGCCAGGAGCTTGTTTCGAGTGCATGCGGGACTTAAATTATTCATCGACTTATGAAACAGACTAAAACATTGCTCTTTAATAATTAACCAAACGGCAAACAATATCAAAGAGTAGATTTCATTATTTATATATAACCAACTTGACGCAAAGCTGCTTCCGAAAAAAATTTCCTGTCCCAGTAAATAGTATGGCTTTTACCATCAAAGGGGGATTTGTCGAACAAAACAACCGCAAATTTGTAATCCGAGTTGTTATTTTTACTTTTTTAAGCCAAAGTTTTTTCAAAGTTTTTTTGCCCCTTTATTTTGTACTAATTTTACTTCCTTTACAGAACGCGGTTCAAACACAAGGACAACCAGGTCAGGTTCAGGGTGATGCTCAGGGTGGACCAAATACGGTGTTGCGGGTCATCATCGAACACATGATCTACCCAATTTCCTTAGACATTCTTTATCAGGTGAGCGTCCAACACAACTTGTTTCTATAGAATTTCACAAATAAAGTCAGTCAATTTCAAACAAAAAATTCAAATGTCACAGATTCAGGTCTTGCCTGTTAAATTTCATCACAATGCAGATTTTAACTGCTGTAAAGTAGAATAATTTTTTCCTTTATGAAAACAGTTTCTCGGTGTAAAAATAATAATATGATTGCATGATATTTAAAATGATACTGCACAAAGAGAAACTCAATTACGTCTGTAGAAATATCTTGATAATAGTGAGTTTTGAATGTATATTTCCATAAAAGTCGGTCTTGATAAAAAGCTGTTTTCACTGCAAATCGCATTTGTTTACAACTCCGAGGGTTTGTTCGCACAAATTCTTCAATAATTCAAACGGCAATAGAATAATTACATTTGCATTGAGGATGATTATAAACTTGTAATTTTTAGAAGCCCCGATCCAGGTAAAGTAGGTAAAGTTAGCAACTTGAGAGCGGAAAAAAAAATTATTGAATTTCCATTAGAACGTTTCGTCTGTTGCAGTAAAAGCAATTTGAATCGACATCTAAACTCATCCAGTTGCTATTTCAGTTTACACCAATAACCGGGTGAATTTGTTCGTCAAAAAACATCGATCGATGCTTTAAAAATAGTAGTCCATGTTTTTATGTCGTTCGTATTTGAAGGATATTGAATATTCATTAATCTCACTGACATTTATTACAAACAATTGTCGATTGGAGGTAACGCCGGGTATAAAGTAGACATTATATTAGCGCTCGAGTATTAGTCTACGATAAAACGCGAGGGAAGGGGGAATGGTTGCAAAGTTTAGGGTAGAACGGAACGAGAAAAAAAAAAAAAAAGTTGAGCAATTTTTGACGTAAATATGTAACGCTGCATTAGAATATCTTCGCTGAGGAGTGACGAATAAATGAGCTTGAATATATAGTGGCGGCTTTATGCACCTGACGCAGTTTCGCCTTGGACTTAAGTCGAGACATTTAAGGAATTATGCGTTCGAATTTTTCATCCCTTTTCATTATGCAATCATGAAATGACCGTAACTACTTTCATCTTTATACAAAACGTAAATAAACCGATGTCAGCGCCATCTACGTGGACGGATGGCGCCATCTTTGAAGATGTATTTGCATTTGGGCGCGGCCATGTTGAATATGAAAGCGGAATTGGTAAAAAGGATGAGGCCGAGTCGATAACGTATTAGGACAGGATGTAGGTGCAAAATCGAATCGACGCAAGGAGAATATAACGGGAGTGGTTCCGGTTCGAGTTGAGTAAGCCATGCATTTTTAACGCCAATGTACACAACGTCAGCCGGTGTCGTCCGACGTGCTAACCCGACTTAGAGCTGCGTCAACTTTAAATGAGTCGTGGCCGCCAGCACACAACCGCTTATCCGTTTAAACGGCTCCAACGAAACCCAATCGTGTCCGATTCCAACCGGCTCTGCAGTTTCCAACTCATCAACTATTCATTTTTGTTTGCTCAAAGCCTGCCGTCACGCTAAATCACAACTTTCCTATTGATACAATTGACTTGGATCTAATATCCCACTCGATCATCATTTCATCAAACTTTTTTATCTCTTCCGCAAATACCAGTCCAGAATTATTATACATTTTACTCAGCACTATAATATCTAATAAACCGGAATACATGCAACCTAACTGCGCTTTCGACCCGTTAATGGCAACGGGGGTAACAACACTCCCTATGATTATCCGCAAAGTCGACAATTCGGCAAGCACTGTTGCGGAAGTAGGCATTAAATCGGTGGCTTGTTTACCATGCTGTGAATGTAATCGGTTCGGTGGATTATCAAAGCGGATGAAAACCAGCAGTAAAACCAACAAAACTCATCCGAAACTACGTCTTGTGCTCATGCAAATTAACATCACTTCCATTCAAACACATTTCTTTTTTATTCTTTCAACCTTGTTATTCTTAGGGACCATTCAAAAATTGATGACCAAATTATATTTAAGTGAACGCACATTTTTTCTCTCTCTCTATCTCTCTTCATAATAACAAGAAGGGATGATAAATAAGTTTAATTGAGTGTGCCGTTCAGCGACATTAAAGACATTTGATATATTGCAATTGCGTTTAAATCGACGTCAAAAAAGTTGGGAGCCATTGTAACGTGTGTTTATGGCGGGTGCTGCGCTAACGCACCGGGGGCCTTAATAAGACGAGATTTAGGGCGTCTCAGGTGCCGACTTAATGTCACCGTCAACTCAGGTTCGGTGCGCCAACCAGGCTACGTTAAAAGCTCCTGTGCTATACGTTCATATCGCCCTTTGCGTGATCATGTGCCTACTTTAATACTACCAGCACAAAATTAAATTGTCTCACTTTGCAATATAATTCATATTCTTTACATTTAAATATAATTAGCATTGCAGATTTGCTCAATTAATCCTACAGTTATACACATTTGTTTGTTTGTGTGTTTTTTTTTACCATTCAGGTTTGTAGAACTAAGTTCAAAGTACTGAAAGAAAGTCAGTTCAGATTATACTTGGTTTGGTGGAATCTTGTGAAATTGTTAATCGATCTGGTAGAGTTGAATATGGTCATCTGAAACTTTTCAAATAAACTCAAGTTGAATCAAGAATATCTACATTCACATTGTTCGTGATTAAGCCTATTTATAAAGATTCTTCAAGTCTAAAAATAACTTGAATGAATCGATATTTTTGAAATTTTATTTTTATTGAAAATGATGCTGTCAGGGGGAATCGAAACCTTCACTATCAATTCTAAGTTACTTAGACATAATTTTTATGTGCACTCATGAACTTGAGTTCAGTTCGTCCTTTTAGGTAATTCTCATGAAACTGCCAATATTAAAAGTTTTTTTGTTTTTAATTTTAAAAGCTCTTGTTTAATTTTGTTAAACTTTGAATTAAACTTTAGCTATTAAATTAATATTAATAGTTGTGTTGTTAAGTTTTTAAGATAATAAGCAAAAGCTGTGAATTGGAATAGCCTGTGTATTATAAATCAAGCTTCTTGTCAATTGTGATTTTTTAGCTGTACTAAAACCCATAAACATCATCGTATAACGTGGCAATTAATTACTTTATTGTTATTGTTCGTTATTACATTATCGAGCTTGCAAAGCACTCTCGCGACCTAATAAGCACTAGCTGATAATCAAACACGAATTCGTAGCTGTTATGCCAATCAATATATCAGTGTTTCGAGGTGAATTGGCTACTAATACGTAATACCCTCTGCATACAAGTTGACAAATTAGCAAAGATTTTGTAAAGTTGTAAAACTGAAAAGCTAACAGGCGTACACGAGCGTTTACAATGAAGTAAAATGCATTATTTCTGAATGAACCAACGGATATAAAAGAATTGAAAAATAAACATAACTTTAGGAACACAAAAATACGTTGCAGAGGATAAGTTGGAAATGCAAAAAAGTGATTACTCTCAGCGGGACTATTAATCCTCTATTTGCGCCTTCTCCCATTCAGAATCTCGCGTGGGAAATGGTTTCCTTATCTGTTAGACTGGAACAGCTGTTTATCTGCATTCAAAAATTCTCTCTCAAGTTAATCTGCATATCTAATGGCCAACTTTTTTTTCATCGCTAACTAATTTTTAACACCTGGTCGAAAAATTTCTAGAGCTTTACAAAATTTTCTATAATGAGAAACAATAATGAAATTGAACGCTCCGAGGGTTGATGAAATTGAACTATATGAGGGCTCTTAAATCATTGTTATTAACTGATTAGCTTATTAGTTCGCCCAGTACTTCGTTAAACTTTGATGCTTTGAATAACAGAGATGTATCATTAGATAATTCTCTCTAGATTGAAAATTACGATCGAATTAGTAAACAATTAGTGTTTGTTGTTGTTGTTGTTTTTTTTTTTGCCTCTTTTTTTTACTCTCTCGTATCTTTCTTCGCATCTTGTGTGCATTATATAAACAAAGAAACAGGTGTTGCGAGACCGAGATTTTCTACGCAAATATCTAGAAAAGCAGTGCAGTGCTGTCGGACAAGCCGAGCGAGCAAATAAAATATTAGCGATACTTTGTTTTTGCACAGCTTCGCATGTGTCGGGGTAG
Source organism: Trissolcus basalis (assembly GCA_025266255.1). Classification (NCBI taxonomy): domain Eukaryota; kingdom Metazoa; phylum Arthropoda; class Insecta; order Hymenoptera; family Scelionidae; genus Trissolcus; species Trissolcus basalis. The sequence goes on from JAAMPD010000164.1 coordinate 58,679, forward strand.
TTTACGTGACACGACAGCCATAGCCACGCTATTTGGCTGCATGTGTGGGCGAGCGCGTGCCAGAGCTGATTTCCCCCGGGATTTACAGTATGGGCCACCGCATATGTTCTAACCAACCCTCAACAGACAAGGACAGAAAAGAGAGAAAGAAAGCAGCATGCGCTCAAAAAAAGTCATTGTATAATATTTACACCGACAGTCAACGGGAATTTACACTCCTACTCACGCTAAAAATATTGAAATAATGCTGCTATTCTAAATCATACACATTCTCAATCAATTTTCATTTCAAAATAAACTGTCTGCCTTGATTCAATTTTTTTAAATAAAAAGCTAAAACCAACTTTTTAGTGTAAACAAAATTTTCTTCTTACCAAATAGATCATATTTGCTATTTTTCGAGATATTTTCTTGCAATCTAATTTTAACTGAGATCGATAATTTTTCCATTTTACGTTCGTTCTGTGGAACCGTTAATGGATCTCAGGGAGTTAAATATGATCTAAAACTTTTCAAGTGCACCGAAGTTGAATCAAGTTCACAATGGATATATATCCCCATTTGCATTTTTTTTAATCCGACCTATTTTTGAATCTCATCGGAGTCCAAGAATAGATTTAAAAAGTGTTTATTTCATTTTGAAATGAAAAATTTCATCATTGAAAATGTAATTCACTTTTGTCTGATATTATATTTTATTTGTAGAATGGATAGATAAAAAATTAAAAAGTTTTGCTTAAGTCGATTGTTGTAAGTTTTGTGAAGGCTTTTTTTTCTGTCGCGTAATCTCGAACATGTGAATAGGAGTTGATCCAAGTAATTAGCCGGACAATCAGAATTCAAAGAAGCATTGATAAGATGATGAATCAGCGGGAAAATTATATCGAGGAATAAAGCGCGGGGGTATATGCGATATTAATATGAGCGGCAAGAAAGGACGGATAATCCATCTTGTATTTGTCCGGGCAAAAGAAGCCCATTGTCGTGGCGGCCGACCTGGAAGCTTGCACCTGCGCCTCATTCGATTAATCAATCCTATAATTCAGCCGACCATCCGCCAGTAACACAATAAATAAGTCGGCCTCGCGCGGTTATCTATAATTCTTTTGCTACAACTTTGCAACTCCGATCGATCATGTCTTCGCTCTCTTTCTCTCGGTTTTGTTCTGCTGCTGGTGCGCGCTTCTCTTACCTTCAAATTTCTTTGCTTTTTCTTTTTCGTCCAGGTTTTTTGCGGTACCGAGCTTGGGAATTGTCTTGTAATTCAGTTTACCTCCCTTCAACATAAAGTGTTGTCGCCCGGGCTTCCTGAAAGATTCATACCAGTTCATAAATAAATGCATGGTCAAGACTTTCCGTGCACACCCAAGCGACCTGAGAAGAACGAAAAAGGAGGGGACCAATCTGATCAAGCCCGTCTAATTTGATTGTTTTAACCGTCGCTCCAACAAATCGTAGCTAAGCTTTCGCGTTTTCATAATCCCTCATGTTTTCTGCAGCCCGTTGTTTTCCCTGTTTGCTCTACCGTCCGTTGCAGAAATGAAAGTCAAATAACGTTATGTATCGTTTGCCGTGTATGCATCGCGCTTATTCCATTAATTATTCTAATTCATTAGGCCCGTCACCCGGGGCGATATTTTGCCTGCGATGTGCACTTTGCTAGAAACGAATCGGTGTATTATGCAAATGCGCGAAATCGAACATCGCCTTGGGTCAAATGATATTGGATACAAACGCTGGGCGCGCCGCGCCGCGCCGCGCCGACCCGCGCTTTCAACTCGTCAAATTAACAGTTCGTTGCGAATATCAATTTATGCTTTAGCTATTGCTCTGTAGCCTTTCCATTTCGGATGACAATGCTTCAGATATAATCACGCAATTTTTGCACTCCATTTTTTTCCACCAATAAATACAGACCGCTCTGAAGTTGCATCTTAATGCGACCAATCACAATGGCCGACAATCTGTGACAGCAAATTTCAAATTTTTATGCTGACATGTTAATTTTTTTTTTTTTATTTTATCCAATAGATACTGAATATTACTTTCTAATAATAAATCAGTGGAAAATAAATACTAATACATGCTTGATTTGACTTTGTTTCAGATATTCACTCGCTTTGGCAAAGTTCTGAAAATTGTTACATTCACAAAAAACAGTGAGTACATTTCTCGTAAAAAAGTCGACGTTCATTTCACATTGTGTGGAACATTCGCTCCGATAAAAGGGCATAATTCCTTGCATTATTTATCAGAAAAAAAGCAAAATCCCACCGAGGTTCACGAAAAATAATGAAACAAAACTTTTTTTACAAGACATAATGCCAACTACCATCCTTGATTTACCTTATTTCAAAATGACGCGGAGAAACTTTTAACAACGCAGTACATTTTTTACATTCTCATCTCAAAAAGTTAATCTTATTAGAACATTATAAAAAATTCCAAAAAGAAAGGCGTCTTTTGTTTTATTCGCGGTAAATTTTCTGTTGTTGCATGGCATAAAAGAACCAATAACAAGGCCGAAAAATGAACAAAATGAAAAAGCAAAAAAATAGTTTGTGGGAAGGAAAAAAAAAAAAAAAAAAGGAAGAGTGTGATACACACCGGGGAGCTTTTATCACAACATGGCGTCTGTCGCGATAAAAGATGGCGCACGCGCGCGTTCGAATGTCATGTTGCACGTATAAATGGAACTTTTGAATATGTGATAAGAAAGCGATACACAGCGCGGAGAAACGATGTACAATCGAAATGCATTTGCCGCGCACACGCACACACATGCAACCCCTCGCACATAAATTCTTAACGCGTTTTCCACCAATGTGACGTGCGCAACGTAAACCGCTCATGCCCCGGCGCAGTCAAAATGTAGCATAAAAGTAAACTTGCATAATTGAATATTTTGGCTTCATTAGAATTTGGTTAAACTCGGTTGGATTTTTTTTTCATACACTTTTTTTCCACCAATTTTTTTCGATCCAATACAGTTTATTCTATTTTTATCAAAATTTAATTTATTTTCCAATGAATTGTTTACGTTCGAAAATATTCAAACTTTTAAAATTTTCAATGATAAAAATTTGTAAATTTAATCCACACTGTTGGTATCCGTCTTGATTAAAAGTGCAAAATTATTCAACTTTAATTCAATTTATGTTTAATTGAATAAAATTTTAGTGTAATTAAGTTGTGATTTAATTTGAAACATTTTTGACGGTTCTTAATCCGTTGTACCATTTTTGCAGGCACATTCCAAGCTCTGATACAGTACCAGGACCCAGGATCGGCGCACAATGCCAAATACGTGAGTATCGTCAAATGAAAATTATCATCACAGTCAAAATCTGAGTTTCTTAATTACATCATACGCGAATTTTAGTCTCAGAGCCGCCAACTGGCTGAATTTAATCACACAAATCAGCGCGTTGGTAAATGAGCAAAAATGTTTCTTCCTCTTATGCCCTTTCCTTTTTTCTCCGTTATTCTTTTCGGCAATAACAATTTGTTTCTATCGCTCAATGATTACCGTACTTCTTACACCCGAACGATCGAACTTTTCACCCTCTTCTTCTCAAGTCTTATAATAACTTTATTACTTGTAATTAAATTCGCGAATAGGCAGGCAGCGGTGCTCGCGTTAAAGCGACGTAAAAAATACATTAAAGTCGCGCGGGATTACAGCTCGATGCGAATATTAATTCGTGAATGAAACCTCTGTTCCCTCTTTTTTTATATCCCGCGTTAAAAAAAGGGTCTTTATTTTTAACGTTACTCTTAAGCAGTTTCCATCTCAATCATTCTCTTCGCTTGATGCAAAATTTAAATGGCAATTTAAATATCGTAGCTAAAAAAAGAGTACGCTTTTTTATATTTATTGGCCAATCTTGGTTCAATCATTTTTTTTTTCAGAGTCATGGCGAATATCAAATCAAAAATAGTATCAACCAGTTAAAAAAAAACAGGTTTAAATATAAATATAAAAAAGGTTGACAAAAACACAAGAAGTTTCGAAAAACATAAGAAAGTAGGATGGGAGGTAATTTTTAATGAGACAATGAAATCCGTCAGTCGCACTGTCCTCAGTCCCTGCAATGAGGCAATCCCTTCGTTTGCACCGCTGTCTGTACAATCGTTCTTTAATCGCGAATCGTAAAGACTGCGGACCGCACGACAGTAACGACCCTCTCAATGTGCGTCGTTAAGGACAGCTTGTTGGGCTCGTTACATAACGAGCACATCGACTTTATGACGGCGTTGCGACAAAAACGAACGTTTGACGATTGTCAACCGAGTACCGATTCGACAGACATTGTTATATTACATTTCATACGCGCCTTTATCAAAAAAATCTTTTATTGTCTGATCATCTTTCTTTCGATAAAAAAAAGAAATACAAATTCACTCCTCATTATATATTTCATTTTCTTATTAAATTATTATATGGATTCAGATGTAAATCAAATATATAACTACATATACCAGCTGTGGAACAATTTCATATTCATATTGGATATTTGAATAAAGGATAAATAGATGTCGAGTTGTAAGAGGAGAATTGCTTAATTAAAAGAAGAAAATCTTGGAAATCGCGGCTTTTCTTGATAAGTATATTAGAGCCATTTGCAAAGGGATTCATTATTCGGAAGTCGCAACACACGAAGAAACACGAGCGCCCGCGGTATACCTATAGTGGCGTTTACCTACGCACGACAGAACGAAACAGAGCACATAAGTCAAACAAGCCCTGGCATCGAGTTCAACCGCCGCCGGTGTGCAGCAGTCGTTACTGCATTATTAATGTAAACCAAATAGCCCGTGCCCGGCGCCTTCCTGCATAACTGCGAAACCACATTTTTATTCGCGAACTGAATAACACAATTACCAAATAACCCCTGAATTTTTATTCTACTTTTTCTACCCCTCTCCCTTCCCCCTTTACCATCACATTATTTATTCATGACGTTCAGTTAAAAATTTATTTTCATAAACAAATTAAATTATCATCTAAAGTTGATTTTCCAAACGAAATTAAATTAAAAGTTCAATTTTTGTATTACGAAACTTATTTTTATTATTGTATTTTACTCTCTTTGTGTTTCCCAAAGAGGATAAAATATCTTTCAAATTTTCTGACAGCGGATTTAACAATAAGCAATGTTCGAAAAAAAATTTTTTTTTTGTGGTTTCAATAAAAAATGCATGTTCGCTGTAAGAAACACTCAGGTTGCATTTGCATTATCGCGTCTAACAATGGGAGACTCGTCTCTGAAAGCCTCTCGCCTTGTGCTTTTCAGTCGCTCGACGGCCAGAACATCTACAATTCCTGTTGCACGCTACGCATCGACTACAGCAAGATGCAGAATCTTAATGTCAAATACAACAACGACAAATCGCGGGATTACACGAACCCGACCCTTCCTACGGGAGATGCTAACCTGGACGCGGCTTCACTTGCCCTAAGCAGCGAGCTCCTGCCGCAGCTTCTTCTCGGCGCCACTGGTACACAACCACGTGCTCCTAGATTACCTGGTAAAATTTCTAACTTTTTTTTTATTTTTTTTTACTTTCAACTCGATTTTTATTTCTTAAACACAACAAGTTTTTTATCTTTTATTTATTTTTAGCTCACAAAAGTTTTAATTGTATTCTAAAGTTGGAAATATCGTAACAGAAATATATTTTATATATGGAATCTATTTATTAAACATATATGAATTAAAATCACATAAAGTATATATAATATCTATAACATTTAGCATAAAAAAATTGTTCGTCATAAAAAAGTGCATTTTTTTTTTATATTTTCTGTTGAATTTTTCATGGGTTCATTAGGATGAAATTTGATCTAAGATTTTAATCTTAAATGATGAAACCATTAAAAAAAAAGTTATCTGTTGTGAGACAGCGAAGGAAAATAGTTTTCATTAGAGAATGATGAGCCCGAGCGGTGTCGTGAAACTACTTAGACTGCAAATTCAGTTATAAATAAACGTTATTGTGCGAATCAGTGACATTAATGTAACATTTACAACTTGACATTGCAAGGTGCATTTCCACGGATGATGCACAATTCATGTTAAATTAACGACCAAGTTACAAGTCTCGTGAACTGGGCTAACAGCAAATCTATAATATCAAAAGCACCACTCGAACGTGCACAACAGCATAAAGTCAACATAATCTTACGATATGCAAACTCAGATTGACGTCTGACTTATTGATGAAACTTGAATTACTGTTACGATATTCCCAAGCCTCCTAAAATCATTCCCTGTTCACATACCACGTCTCTTCATCAAATCTTAGTCACAGGCCAAGTGAAAAAATTATACGTGCCTCCATATATGTTTCATGAATCAAATATGGCTTTCTATGTACATCAAAAACTATATACTATATATTGGTAAATATATTTGAATCATATTCATGTATTAGGTTGTATACTAGACTTGTATGCGTAAAATTGTATAAAGTCATATACGGAGTCAGATGTTTGTTCACTTGGTAGATGGGAGACATGAAATATAATTGATTTTTTGCTTTCATTTTTTCAAGCTGGATTATTTGTTGCAAGTTATTTATGATTATTTTTTGAAAACAGATTCGATTGCAGGCGCGTCAAGCGTGCTTGCAGGACCTTTCGCCATGGGTCTACCCTCGCCGATCACCTATAACGGAGTGCCACCTGCTGGCAATCTCGCAGGAATCGGTGGATTTAACCTCAGCGCCGCCAGCACACTTGGGGTGCGCATGCCCGTAACTCCTTCTCCCTCGTGCGTCCTTCTTATCAGCAACCTTAACGAAGAGGTAATCAACTGCTCGGCTTTTTTCACTATTTTTTTTTTTTTCAAATGTACAGGGATCAGAACTGACACTGGTTCTGGTGCTTGAATCAAATTATAATATTCAAGATGTTGAATTTGTTTGATTTTCAATTTGTTATGAACAAATGTTCAAAACGGTTCGGATCCCTGCAACAAAAAATCATTCAAAACTGGCATTAGGAACATCACTTATAAAAATCATGAAAATAAAAAATAATCAATCTTAATTTTTCATGATTGTCGACTCGAGCGTAGTGTTATGCACGTATGAAAGATAAAAGTGATGTTAGTTTTACAGGATGTGATATAATTTGAATGTACGAAAATGAAAAGTTGAAATATTGAGTTGGAGACCGATTTTGTGTCACATCCTGTAACTGAATTTAGGTGTACAGTGCCGTAGTGCTATGTAGAGAGACCCCTGCAAATTGTTTGTTTCAATTCTGCGCACATCTGGATGCTCGTCGAAATTTTTTTCTTTAACAAATTTTATTTTTTATTATAACGAAATCAAATTAATGAACAATATTGAAGTTGGCAATTATATTTAAACAAAAAGATGTTGACGGAATGCAATTAATGATGCGCATGCACATTTTGTTATGCCCCTGATTTTCATTTTTTTTTTTTCAAATTACATGTGATACGATTCATTTTAAGATCATCATGTCTTCTCTTTATTTTTTTGATCGTCGTTGCAATTTGTCACCAGAGGCGCCTTTTTTAAAAATAATAAGCATTATAAAGATAAACAAATCTTAACAGACAGAAATACTAGAGATTAAAATTCTAAGAATAAAAGTTGCACAGATTAAATGTTTCAATTTCAAAAACAATTTAGAGACGAACGTTTCAAAAATGATACGAACAAGCTTATCAGACAATTTTTTCAAACGTGAAATTGGCAATCCAAAAGTAAAATGAATTATTTTATTCATTTATGTATTGTTCTTTTAAGAGGGGTCTAAAGAAGATTAAGTACGAATGATAACTTTGGATGAAAAAATAATAATATAAATAATAAGATAAACTTGACAAGTAATCCACATAATTAAATGTATAATTTTATGAATCATCAAACTGCAATTTGTCTTTTTTAATTATTTGTTAATGAATCAAGCTTGAAAAGACTCCGGAGCCATGAAATATTCATGGCCTTAAAACTTTATAACAGTCCAGGCAAATTAAGCGTTTAGCGGTAAACGTTTTAATTTTATTTCTCGTGATTACTTTTGATTTATGAATACGAATTTGCAAATTAAAATTGTTATCATTTTTGTAGTTGGAAGTATAACTAGCATTTAATCATAAGATGAAATGAATCTAAAAGATAAAAATAAAAAGATGGGTAGTTTGATGATCGTAAAAAAGCCAGACGTCGTGAGGGCGCCTCGCAAACTGCGTGTCGACGTCATACCTTGCAGAGCTATGCAACTTGTCACTACTGTACTATAACTGTGTGTACTACTTGTTTTAGCTACACACTAGCTTTGCGTCTTTCGCCCTTGCGACTTCAAAGCACAACTGTTTTTTTTTGTCTTTTTTTCAAATCTCCCTTTTTTATCCTCTTTCATTTTCTATCAAAAACCAAAACATTTGTTGACATTTTCCAAATACGCATTTCTTTAATTTGTCGAAAATAATTCTTTCAAAACGCACTGATTTGATTGCAATTATTTTTGTTTGCTATTTCTTTGAATACGAATGATTTGAATTGTCATGAAGGGTTCAAAAATTTTTGCTGTAAAATTTAAAAAAAAAATGGAGATGTAAGAAATATTGTTGAAAAATCGCAAGGAAAAAAGACGCAAAACTGGTGCTCGCACATGAAATCCTTTATACTCGCTGACTACTGACTGAACTCTGTCTGTTCTCTGTGTAGATGGTCACGCCTGACGCTCTCTTTACCCTGTTTGGTACGTCTCCACATTTATATTATTAATTATACAACATTTATTAATTATCATATTTAAACATTCCTCGTAACCCCCTTTTTTAACAACACTCAACCAAAATTATTTCTTTTTATTTTTCTAAATTTTTGTTTTTCAATTTATCTTTTTCAAAAAAATTGCACAAACCCAATACAAAATAATGGTTGATTGAAAATTGAGTAAAATTTTAATTCAATTAAATTGACAAAAAAAATCCCTCAGCTCTGAAGTTTTTTCATGCAACTGAAATTTTTATAAACAAGAATCTGAGGACGGGGATAAAAAACGATATTTTTCTATTTTATCTTTCAATTAACAACTTTTAACATGAATGTTTAAAAAATGTTCACAAACTTTGACCCCAGAAGTTTATTTTTCAAACTAATAACTGATACGTTTTGATGGTTTTCAGTCTTTTCCAATTTTCTAATTCGACAGTTCTATTTCGTCAGAATTTTTGTTTTAAATCCCACTTTTCAATGTTAATTAATTAACCATTTTTTTTTTTCACATTAATTTTATATTCGTTTTTTTCTTAATCTTGACCATCTTGTTTTTATATTCATTTATTTTTTTTCATGTCAGCAAGCCATTGTCACTTTCTTGTCTTCCAGAGCATCTCTTTTCAGAATTTTTTTCAGTATTCAATTAATAAATCAATCAGTTTTTCAGAAACCACACATTATAAAAGCTTTGCTTTATTTATTAAGAATTTTAGACAAGACACTGAATTGAAATAGTTATTATTAGAACAGGACAATGATCAAAACAAATGTCAATAAATTTCATCGATTCAAAAATTGTTATTTTATTATAATTAATTGTGAAATTTTTTTATTCAGCAAAATGGAAAAATTAAATATTCAAATAAATGCACCAAGTTTATTTTAACAAATTGATGATCCTTGTTCTGTTAAATATAGAATCAAAATGAAGAAGCATGCTCTAGAAAGTTAAAATTGGAAAATTAGAAAAACAAAGAATTTTTTTTATCATAAAATTCATTAAAATTTGATTGGATGGTGAATTTGCAAGAAAAAGTTATTAATAAAAGTTTGTTTTGGTGTTGCTTAGGCGTATACGGGGATGTACAACGTGTAAAAATCCTCTACAACAAAAAGGACTCGGCCCTCATTCAACTGGCCGAACCTCACCAAGCACATTTGGGTAATTTTTAAATAACTATGTTTCTAAAAGTTTTATTAAATAATATAAAAAAATTTAAGTAACACAAATCATTACTTTATTAAACAAAAATTGTATGTACTAAAAATTTTGAAGAATTACATGAAAAGTAGTATTTTAATTAAAATGCAAATGAATTGACTTTTTATATCAAAATGTAAAATGTGTTTCAGCAATAACCCACATGGACAAGCTGAAGGTGTTTGGAAAACCGATAAAGGTGATGTTGAGCAAGCACCAAACAGTTCAGCTGCCAAGGGAGGGTCAACCGGACGCCGGTCTCACCAAGGATTATACTAACAGCCCTCTCCATCGGTTCAAAAAGCCCGGCTCAAAGAACTATCAAAACATTTATCCGCCGAGCTCGACTTTGCATTTATCTAACATTCCGTAAGTAATTTCGTCCTAATTTGAATTAAATAAAGTTTATCAACCTATGACGGAAAATTAATCTTCAATTTTATTTCAACTTTTATATATTTTATTTTTATTTACTTTTTTTCTTCGTATCTTTTTGTTTGTTTTTTTTTTTTTTCTATTCAAAAGAGATGAGACTAATTGGCATCTCAATCAAAACGATATTCCATTTCAAACTAACTTTGGTTTGACGTTCGATGAATTGCAGAACAACAGTATCCGAGGAGGAAATTAAGGAAGCTTTCACCAAGAATGGTTCACCGTCAAAGCTTTTAAATTTTTCCCTAAAGACAGAAAAATGGCACTCATTCAGATGCCAAGCATGGACGACGCCGTGGCAGCTCTGATTGTAAGCAATTGTTAAACTTATTTCTTAAAAAAATCCCATTCAATTTTTATAAAGAGAATGGAAATTAATTGGACTAAGTTGAAAATAAAAAGCAACAGTTCTAAATTGAGAAAAAAGAATTGACTGCCCTTTCAGATGCAGTATTGCTTTTTGGGATTGAAATTTCATATTGCATACGAAATCTGCAGTTGCGTTGCACTTTTTAAATTCAAATTCATAAGCCAGTTCTGTTGTCTTTTTAAACCACACTTTTACATTACATTTGCACGTTTCAAATTGCTTTTTTCTCTTGCTGCTGCTCTCAATTAGCAGTTATGAATCGCATTTGCAAAATGCATTCCCGATGCATTTTTTATAGTGCGCTTTTTTCAAAATATTACGTTTTCAAAATGCAGTTGCGTTGCTGCAATTGAAATCAGTAGTTTCACTTTATTATATTTACAAAGTAGATTTTCTATGCACATCCATAATGCTTTCCTCAAAAATTCACAGTTGCACTGCACCTTTTTTATTTCAGTTTTTATGTTTTATTTTGGAAATCCAATTTGGTCGCAGTTTTACATTGCATTTGGATAGTTCCAATTTATATAATGGTGCATGTTGAGAGTGCAGTTTGACGCAGCTGCACGTTTGATTGAAAATTGTTTAGATGAAAGAATAAATCTGATTGAAAGACTAATTTGTGAAATGATTTTCAGAAAATGCACAATTACCAGTTGAGCGAGTCGAATCACCTGCGAGTGTCGTTCTCCAAGAGCAACATCTAACAAGAGAAAAAGCCGACGGAAGCGCAGTGGTTGCAGCAGCCCTACGCCCTAGTCCACTACTGGCACAGCAGCAGCGCCATCTACTACTGACCACGAACCGTTTGTCTTCAATAAAGGATACACAAACCGTGGACTAAAAGCTTCGATCAAGCGGAAACCAATTGCACAAAATGTTGATTCGCGTGCAACGTAGGGCTGACCGCGTAGTATTCGACGATAGATCTCGAAGGATTCGCGTGAGTGAGGGACACAGACTCGCGGATCGTATTGTTCGAACGGTGCTGTTTGATGCGTAGTTTTTACGAGCGAGAAAGAAGGGCTCGATGTGCGACAGTTCTGACTTTTTGAACAAAATGATGGATTTCAATGAAAAAACCGATTATGAAAAAATGAAGACAAAAAATTACTTAATTGATATAAATATTGATTACACGTATACATATATATATATATTGACATATATAAGACATATATATTTTATAAGCGCGAGAGCTGGCCGGCCAAAACTAAACCAGGAATGATTAAAAAAAGAATGAATTGAAACAGGACTGTTGTCTGAGCTGGCCTTCTACTAGTACAGTGTAAGATATTTTTAATGTTAGACGAGCGTGCGGGTCATGAGACAAGCTTTTCGATAGGGGGAATAAGGAAGCCCCCGTTATCATTTTTCTGGCCTAATTTTGTACATCGAGCAAGTTTTAAACGATTTAGATTTAATTTTTTTGCTATGATTGTTTTACCACGATTATGTGACCCTCTTCTTTTTTATACGTTCAGCCATGCGTTTTACCGTCCAGTTTTTAATTGTTGCCAATACGTGCTGGTCCCCGATTCTTGTCTCTGTTCTCTATTATATATTTTTCTTAACTTTTATCCCATGATCCAAGTAAGTTTTTAAAAAAAAATGAGAGTGGACGAGCCGTACATATCGCTATTCAAGTTTCATATCAGGCGACACTTTTTTGCGCGACGAACAATTCGTGTTGTGAGTGCATGTGTAGAGGGCGCTGGTCATCAAACTCTATTCAAATTTATTGTCAGTGATTGTTAAATCAACTTCTTCGCTCCTCTTTTTTGATTCATTTTTTGTATTCCAAAGTTCCGAATACCGTCAGGGTGATTGTAAACAGTATAAAAAAGAAATGTTGAGGTTCGATCGACCAGCGGCCAGATGGATTAATGTTAAATTACATTTAGTCTACTATTGTAATGGTGATACGTCGTAGCAAACGACAGGACACTGCAGATCAATCGACGTTCTGTCCGAGTCAATTACATTTTAAAACGATACCACATTGGGATCAGACGCAGGGGTATGGGGGAGGTATTTAGTATATAAAACAAAATAAAGTATATATTACAAATCTGCGGACTAAATGAAATTCGAGCGAGTACCGGCCGATCGCGTTCTGTGCCAAATGCGAGCTGGCGTTGAGCCCCGACTGGTCAGCCGGCCGGGTCCGGGCTCGACGACAGCGCCCTCTTCGCGAAGCCCGAGCACAAATATGAGCTATCACACGGCGCTGGTACGAGCGATGGGGCCAGTTTTTAGCATCCGATAATGATCTGTGTCTTTGAATCTCCGCGACGATAAGAGCTCTACGACTTTTTTTATATAAAAAAACTACGGTCATTGTTACGTTGATGTCTCTGATAAAGAAATTTTAACATTTAAATGCGAATGCGAATGTTACGAAAGTGGTATTTAAGATTTTTGATGATGCTGTAGCAAGTCGTAGTTCGATCGCTGTCTTATTTTTTTATCTCATTTTATTTCTCTCTCATGTTACGAAATTTTAAGCTTTCACCAGACTAACTTTAAGTGTCCCCTTTTTTCAGGGAGAGATACATTTTGGCCTGTAAACGACCGATTAAACTTTGTGTCTTACTTTTTTACACATTTGTGTCTCTTTTTTGTATCGTTTAACATGCAACCGTGGATGCAATCAACATATTGCATCTGCTGCAGTTTTTTGCCAAAAGATTTTTATCCGCGGTTCCTCTATTTTTTTTTCTTCTTTTGTGTTCCAACGATCGCGAGGTTTTTTTTCATTCCCTTTTATTTTCTGCTTTCTATCGCGGCAAAGAGAATGAAACTTGCGACTTGCATGAAAAAAAAAAAAAAGAAACAAACTTATGAACCGAGTTGAAAGGTAATAAATGAATCAAAGTATATTATATATTATATATAAAAATAGACATATTAGAAAAAAAAAACAAATATTTATAAAACCGCCGCCGCGACCGCAAACGTAAATTAATGGATACCGTATATATTTGATATATATCTCGTAAGAGAGACGGGTGTATCGAAAATTGCGCTGCATTCCATTGTTTTGTAAACGTCTTGTTTCCAAGGCGTTTTTCTTTCATTTTGTAAGCCACTGAAAATGTTTACAAAACACAAGCAGAGGATTTCTCGAAAAAAAGAGGAACAAAGAAATGAAGAGAAATCTGTACAACCACTCGATCAGTTTTTGCAGCGGCAAAGCGATATTTATTTTTTATCTCTTGGATTCACTGTATTTTACGCGGTCCAAATCGCAAGTTATCTTCAAAGGATAGCTGAAACGTACAAACAAACAAAAAATAAAAAAAACAAGCGGTAAACAAACAAACAAAAAAGAACGGACAAATTTGTGTGAGTTTTAAAGGTGCGAAGAGAAGAAAGAACGAGGAGTTGAAAAATGGACAAAGTAAGCGATAGGTTTAAGACAACAAGGAAACAAAAACCGTACGTGTGGTGTACCTAGATTGTACGACATATAATAGGGATCTAGATAAATAACGTAATCATTTAATTAGACACAGGGTTTAACAGAAAAAGAAAATGAAACAAACAAACGGATAGCAAATTGAAAAGACAAAGCGAACAAAGAACAATTCCTATGTACCAAGAGTGAAAAGCAAACAAAGCGGTTAAAGAAGCTTGGTTGATAATGCCAAGGTATTCTTTCTTTCTCGCTCGTTGTTTAAAAGCCACGGATTAAAAAAATAATAATTGAGAGGCGAAATTAGACTTTATGAAATTCATAGTTGAGATAGAGAGAGAGAGAGAGAGAGAGAGAGAGAAAGAGAGAGAGAGATATATATAAGTGAACCACTTTACTATTGATAGTATTAAACGAGTCACGCCGACTGTCTTGTGAACTCTATGTCGGGCGAGACGGAGGAGTTCTTCTAGCCGGTTTCCTGTCATCCAAAAAATCGGTCGGTTTCACTTCCGAGATCGAGATTTTGACAACTCGCGCAGTATTATGATTGCTTGTGATAAACACGTTTGTGAGCCACTTATTTATTTAAACGTTTATTATTCGTTATATCTTGCCCGCGCCTTTTTTTCTTTCAATTTCTGAACCCCCACAAACTTTGACAATCAAAATCGACAAATCAAGCGACCTCACGAAACCGAAGAACGGGGACGTCGTGTTGCCAAAGGGACATAGCAGCGCCCTCTAGTTTTCTCCCTCTCGACCCTAAATGCCCGAAGATCGCCAGCAGGGCCAGGAATTGCGTTACAAGTCACAATCAGCTCGACTCCGACGAGACTCATTTCGAAATACGAGACTAATTGAAAAAGCCCCCGTCAGAGCGAGCGTTTTTTAAGATTAAGCGAAGTACCCCTTCTCTAGTTAGTTACTGTTTAGACGTTAGCCCACTCGCCGACCCTAAGCCCGAATTTCAACGCGCAAGCGCACACGGACGCGTGCTGACTGACGTTATAACTATATTATTGTTAAAGAGATTTTAGCGGAGGCAATTCAGCGTTCTCGAACCGACCAATCAAAGTCGAAAGTATTACTCGGCTCACCCTAGACTTAAGGTCTTTCCGCCGACAGCGTCACTTCTCGCACACAGCTCCCTCTATTCTCCCCTTCTTTCGGGCCGTTCGCCTGGCGTTTGTAAAACGGCCCCCCTGTCTATAATTATGCCTACATTTTACTGTCTTGGGACCTGACATGCCAACTCCACCTGCTATATCAAAAATTATGCAAATTTTCTCATTCTGGCTTTCAGCCAATTTTAACAGAACCATGTCAGATCCTAGTTATTATAAGTTTTATTATTCATGCTGTGTTTCACCTCTGTTCGTTTGTACTCTACACCGTTAGTATTATTTGTAACGTGTTTTAATCACCTTTCTTACTTTTTGTCTCACCTCCCTCAATCTCCCTCTCTCAGCTCAAATACATCTTCTGAACTATGTCCTGTGTCACTTTTCTCTATCTCTCTCTCTCTTTGTCTCTCTACACTTGCCTCTGGCGTGATAAGCACAGACGGAGCCGATAACTTCTTTTAAACAGCGCCACCTGTGCTCGATGCGCCCATATTGCGTTCTTCCTCTCCTCGCGGCTGTCCTTTTTGAACGAATTGTTTTGCGTATTCTAAAGGGACAGCCGGAGCGCCCAATGAATGTTTGCCTAACCAACTTTGTAATGTCGCCGACAGAGGGCGCGCACGCTGCACGCAGCCCTTGTGATTTGCCCGTACAATCTGTCCGGTTATTGTTTTGATACCCGTTTACAAGCAGAATATTTTTAATAATAATGATAAAATAATGATAATGATAATGATAATGATAAAAGGATACACGGACCTGCTTACATTGCGACTGAATGCCCTTTTATGTTTCCGGCGCGATCAGCGTGCAGCGAACGAGTTGATAGGTGTACAAAGAAAAAGAAAGCACGAACGAACTGATAACCGAGGATTCCAGCGGTCTTGTTTTTACATATATTTTTAGACTCACCCCCCCCCTCTCCCCAACCCATTATTTTTTAAATCATCGTTACTTTTACACACTCCATTAACGACAATTCTTTTTGTTTAGTTACGAGTTACGTTTAATTATTAGTATTTAGTTTTATCTTTGTTTCGTCGCAAGACGTCAAGTATTTTGTAACATAAGTGCGACAACGTATTTCGTAATAAAATCATGAGCGAAAATGAAAAAAAAAACATTTTTTTGCGTTCGAGTTTTTCTTTTTTGTTTCACGCCTCTTGTCAGATCGATGCTTTCTTTCTTCTGGCCTCTACTTCTTACCTTCAGTCTAAGAATACAATCCTCTAGTGCGAATCGAGACAAACGTGCCTAAATTTGGTGATACGGATTCTAGCGATGTCCCCGAAACTAAATAATGTTCAATATTTGCTTTCTCATAAATTATACTACATTTGTACATCAATGACAAATCGCAATTTTATACTCCATTCTAAATGAAAATTCATATGTATGGTTCCACATATGTTTTAGATATAGAAGCTATATCCATATGTATGTATTTATAGATGGACCATTTTTCCTTGTATATGATTTCACATATGGAACTATATGTGGGATCGTATATACTGCATTTACAGAACTATGTGAAATCGTATGTGGGATCATGTATAGATTATAATAGCATTGGAAAAAAGTTAGGGAATTGTAGTTACAAGTTGATTTGATGAATTGCTGTATCATTGTGAGCTGCATCGGTAAATGTTTGTGTTTGACGTCAAAAAGAATTTCGGGGCATCAATACGGTTTCCTTATAAATAATAACCAGCGCGGAAAAAATGAAGTGAGAATAAAAGAAAAATTATTAAATCAGAAGGAATTGTCCTCGCGAGAGTCGCAGGTACTTGAACTTTTCAATCGACTTAAAGTAATGCAAATGAGTGTGTAGTGTACCTTAATCTTTACGTGGTGTAGCGTTTTAAGCGTCGAACAATCACGCATGCGACGACGTTCTGGACATTTAAAATGGCAAAATCTTTATTCAACGATAGAATAAAGTCGCCGTTTGTTTGTTCAAATGAGAGGTAGGTATGTGCCCTGAGCACGACGACGGTTTTATTGAAACGTTCGAATGCGCTCAACATTGACAATCCTCAGTGGACTTCAGTCGTATTTTCAGAATAATTGGTTTCGTGATTCTCATCAAATTCGCATTGTCCGGCTTGTGCTTTACTTGACCGTTTCATTTTTTCAATCGGATCAATTTTACAAATTAATTTTACTTCAATTTATTCTTGTTTATCAGCATTTTGAATCTTTACTTTCAATGGTCACCTTGGTTTGAAGATAGTTCAAATTAATTTTAGCTTACTTTCTGATTTCATCAGTTGTTCTCATTTATTTTCATGTATCAACCTTGTTGTTAAAAAAATATTTGAAACTTGTTAAAAATTCGATAACAGACTGTGATTGTAAAACAAATCTGGCAATGCAGATTAAGATGATATTAAAGTAAAACAAAGAAAATATACATATATATGACAATCGTAAGAACCTACTTCGCTAACTTGACGTATTGTCTTTAACTGCTATCTATATCAATCACATGATATTCGCATTTGTACCTATGCATTAGATATAATGTGTGAACTCTACAAATATTTATGTACTCTGTATTTGTCTGCTCTCTGCTGCTGTTTGCACACTGTTCATTAGATATTGACCATTCACAGAGTACCAAAGGACAATGTAGTCATTCCTTTTTCTCGAGAAAACGCAGGTGGTGGGTCAAATATTTTTTTGTATAAAAACCCTCTAAACCCAGGACAGACTCGGTCTTGTCGACTTCGTCGTGTAAATATTTGTGTTAAAGATAGAAAGAAAAAGAAAACAAACTTAACGTATCGCAAAATGTCTGCATATCATTCTAGCTAAAAAAACAAAAAAAAAAAAAATACAGTGGTACGATTCTAATGACGATTTGGTAATCACTAGGTGTAGCTGACTTTTCTTTTTATCGTCACCCGTACAAAGGGACAATGTATATACAAATTTTTGATTTGTGTAAAACCTTATCGAGATGATAAAAAAACATGAATCTGTTTCTCGGACGACTTGTGATTCTAACCATCACGTTTTCCGAACTCGCTTTTTTTTACTCTCTTACTTTTCTCGTTCTTTTGTCTTTTATTTATTATCTATGTACAATACTTTCTTTTCCTTCACCTGAAAGTAAGTATTGATGTTAGCCTATACGACAAGGAAAGATTCAATTACGGGTCAAAAGATTTACAATCTTTTTTGCAAATTAAAATCACTTTAATTATCATTTTGATAAAACGGAAAACTTTTCGAGCTTAAACATCTTATGTAACTGAGAAAAAACACCTCGCTGAACTGCAGTTGCATTTAAAAGTGCAGTTTCGTATTGAGTTTTTGAGCTGAATTCATAGAATGCTGCATTCTCGTGATATTTTAGTTGCAATTAAAAGATGCACTGCCGTTGCACTTATTTCATTAAAAAATTATTAGGTTTGTAAAGTGCATCATCAATTCATTTTGCGTGCATATTTTAAAAAGCGCGATTTCGTTGCACTTTTCGATTGCAATTTTACATTGAATTTACAAATTGCAGTTGTGTTGCACTTTGCAGCAGTTTCACACTGCATCTGCAATTTTCAGTTGCATTCATGAATTACAATGAAAAAGGCACTTTTCTTGCACTCAATAAGCAAGTTGTGAATTGCATTTATAAAGTGCATTTTTTATGCATTTGTATACTGGGCTTTTTATTTACAATACAGTTCTACTGCACTTTTTCATTGCAATTTTTATATCGTACTATTAATATGCAATTGTGTTGCATTTTGAAACTGCAACTCTACATTGCATTTTCAATGCTCTTTTATCAACATGCAATAGAATTGCATCTTTGCCTTGCATTCAATAAATTCATCTCAAAAAATGTACTTCTTAAACTGCACCTGAAGAAAAAACCTGAAACAATGTTTCGAAACCTCTCTCGAGCTTGGTGTATTCTTCTTCAGCATGAATCAAGACTATCTTCTATTTTTCCTTCTTATCTCTATCTCTCTGCATATATATGTATTCCAGAAACGTTCGGGAAGACCGAAAGAAGCTCAAAATAAAATTGATACAAAAGTAATGCAAAAATTATAAATAAATAAAAATTTAAAAAATCGACGGTTCGACGAATTTCGAAGCTAAAGTCTAGGGTCGCGTGTAAAGTAGCAAAAGAAAAATTATAAAAAGACAACAAATCATTTCTCTCGATAATGTCTACGATTTTTCGAATGCACTTTCAAAGTGATACATTCCTCGTCAAACATTGTTCTAAATCGAAAGTAAATGGGAATTATAATCGGTAAATAGTAAGCACACTCGGCAGACTCACACGGACACACGTTTTGATGTATTTTTCAATATATATGTACATAGGTTAGTCCAAAGTATACTCTTACTATTTGAAATCAACTTAACAAAATATTTCTAGCAGTAACCGTTGTAGATAAGCATGAGAATTAATCGAGGAACAAAAATATGAAAATCAAAACAACAAAGACACAATTCAGACAATTCGTACAGAATGATACAAAACTGAAAGAAAACAACAAACAAACAAAATATCGCGTACAATTTGTCTTGAACGGAAAGTAGCGTTTTTTACCTCGCGAGAAGAAAATAGTCACACTAATCCTCTTTTCACGAAGGGGTGAGAAAAGCGACCATTTTCATCTCCCATCTCTGGTCAATTTTGTTCCTTTTTTGAACTGAAACCAAAAGGCCAAAATAGGTTGAAAGAATTTTACGTATGAGAAATAATGTGATTTTGATTTGTCTCTTCTGATTGTACAAAAAAAAAACAAAAACTTTCTCGAACATTTGTCGAGTCTCCAGTGTAGGCGAAGAAACGTGTATTTTTGCACACGATGGGGAAAATTATGCTTTTTCATTCAATCTGATCTGATTCCTAAAAACCGATCAGAACCTGATATAATGAGAAAAAAATTGGGGAAAGAAGGAAAAATTAAAAAAAAAAAACAAAATAAATAGCAATACTGCATACGAGATTTGTGAACGTTAATTTTGTAGCCAA
>JAAMPD010000164.1:79011-108720 GCA_025266255.1 Trissolcus basalis
TGAAATAAAGTAGGAAGAAGTAATAAAAAAAAAAAACAATAATGCAATCTGCATACGAGATTTGTGAACGTTATTTTGAGCCAATTTTGGACCGGTCGATAGGTCATAGGAATCGTAAGGGGAATGTGTCGAAGGTCAAGTTCTTTGAATTTGGGATTTTGATGGCTCCGATGGGATTATTACAATGTACCTATTAACAATCAACTAATCGATTAAAAGAAGATTTAGGATTCTAGGTCAATTGCAAATTAATATTGTCTATTAAAGCAGAATTACGATACGGATTCGAAAATTCGAGCATAGATTACGGTACCGTTATTTGCGGTCCCTGACCGTGCAACCAAGAAAAGGTTCTTCGTTCAGGGACTTTTTTTGAAAAACAAGTAAAAACATTGTTAAATTTCACGTTGACCAGTTTTTAAATTTTATATTAGAATCCCACATCTTTTTCATACTTTTGATCTACTAATTTTTTAATTTTCGTTGATGGTTGTCCATTCACTTTTATTTCACTAAGATGAACTACAAAAAAGACTTGAAACTAGAGTATTTAAAAATAATTCATCCCCAATTCACTCCAGCTGAGATGAAATTGTTGAACTGAATTTGATCTTTGCTGTGGGTAAGAATAATTGATTTTGTTTAAGTTGAGATTCTAAAAATACCGCCCAGAATTTGTGGATTTGTCAAAGCTAAAGAGTATGTTATTAATCGTATAAATAAATATATATATAGATAGATAGAGGAAATAAAGAAGGAAATGGTTGAGAGTGATAAAACTTCGTTGATGATGAAACGAAGAGCTCATTTATTATTACGGTTCGAGCGTTTAAACTGGTGGTTGTTAGTTGTAATATTAAGTTAGTCGAAGGAACAAATTAAAAAAAGAAAAATATACAAGCTCATGTTAAACAAATTTGAAAACAAAGTAGACAGGGCAAGAAATAAGAAATTCAAGCTGACGGTTGTCAATTGCTCGGAATCCGAATGATTTTTGGGCCAAACGAGCAGTGGATCCCGAGACGTCAAACAATTTCTTATTTCTTCGCGAGCGTATTAACAAATAAATTAAAAAAAGAAAACAAAGACTAAAAAATAATATACAAAACGGTATTTAAGTGAGATAAAAGAAAATAAAAAAAACCTATGATTTGCCATCGAGATTTGTTTATGTACATGCGCATATTGTGACGACTAGGTTGACGATGAATTATAAGGCAAATGTATGTACAAATATATGCACTGACGTGAAGATGAGTTGTTTCGCCGTGATGCGTTTTTGAGCATTCCTATGATTCAACACCTCGTTTCCAACGACTTCCATTATTTTTTAACAAAAAGGGTCCGTTTTAGAACATAAGTTACCTCTCGCTGTAATTGGACATATGATTTGTTGTAAATAACAATACAACCGTGGATGTAAATATATGATTTTGCCATAGACGCCGCTTTGCAATGATTTTTCAATCACTCAATTTTTTTTTATTATTTTTTTCATTTTTATTATGTTAATTTTTGCAACTTTAATCAAATCTTATTTTTATTTTCACCTTTACTTTCGAACTAATTCGAATTGGTTCCAATTCATCATGATTGAAAATGAAAGAAAACGCAATCAATTGATTTCTTTTTCTTAATAACATAAAAACGAACGAACAGCATTTTTTATAACTTTTTATTTTATCTTAAAAAGTCATTCTACAATAAAAGCTTATCATAATACTTTTCGTTTGTTTAATAGCCTTTTGTGGTAATTTTTTTAAATAATAATGTATGAGTTGTAAGTATAAGGCACATATCCCAGGTTATAAGGATAAGCAGGATATGGAATGTAACCGTAAGGTGTGTAGTAAGGGGCCTGGAAAGGCCAAGGGCTGATTTGCAGGGCAGCAAATTCCTCTTGCATCGTTTTAGGAGCGATTTTGTTTCCAAATTTGGGCTTATTTTTTCCTTTATTGCCTTCTTTTGGAGCGACTTTGTTTGGTACTTTTGGTGGTCTGACG
Organism: Trissolcus basalis; assembly: GCA_025266255.1. Taxonomy (NCBI): domain Eukaryota; kingdom Metazoa; phylum Arthropoda; class Insecta; order Hymenoptera; family Scelionidae; genus Trissolcus; species Trissolcus basalis. The sequence continues at coordinate 81,015 of JAAMPD010000164.1, forward strand.
ACAGGGGCTGGTTTACGTTCTGATTTCAGTAAAGCTGTATGAGCTGGAGTTCCTCGTAATGGAAAGTGTCCTAAAACACAAAATTCAATTTCAAGCTGAAAAATTGTTCACATTCTCACAAATAAAGCAAAGAATAAAAATTTTCCAAATTTTTCAATCAAAATATTTCATAATTTATTTAGTATACACGGTAGTAGTGCCACTCATTTTTTTTCGTACTCGGCCAGAGACACTACCGTGTCTCCTGATAAGATTGCAAATCATCATTGCAATCAAATAATGTATTTTATTTTCATTTTTCTGAACAAGATGCAGTGAAAAAATAGTGCATTACATACTATATTTTAGACTGAACTTATATTACGCATGTTTTATTACATATATATATCATTCAAAAAATATATGCACTTGAAAGCTGCATTCGTGAAGTACAATTTATGACTCCAATAAGGTAATGCACTTATTATGCACTTCTACATAAGTGCATTCTTCACTGCATTTCAAGTTGCACTTTATACTGCACCTGTAAAATACATTTCTAACTTGAACATGATGCTGCAAATATATCCAGCTGTAAACTGAATACGAATATAAATTTCAATTGCAAAATTAAAATAGAAAATAAATTTCAGTCGCAAAGTGCATCACCCCCGGAAATTCATAGACCTTGAAAGAAGTTGGCTGACAGGTTAAGAATTATTGAATGGAGCGGTGGTGTATCTGGGAGGCTTCACAGAGACCGAAACCTAAGAAAAACTGAAAACGCGAATTGAGAAAGGCACAAGCCAAGGCTGCTCCTCTGGAGCATCACTTTTATTGCCTCCGTTGTATTATGAATGCGTAAAAGAACACCACGAATAATATACATTTAAACGTTATTATTTTTTTTCAATTCATTGGCATTATAAATAAATGTTCATCCTTCAAGTTTAAAAAATTGTAACAAACTTTTAACTCCAGGTGCACACTTTTTATCTGACTTTTTTCTTTGTCATTAAACAATTTTCATTCAAATTGAATTTAACGTTTTTATAAAATTAAAATGGTTTTAATAAATTTTTTTAGTACTATTTTTAGTATAATTTTTTGTTATTTTCCTTACCATTCCTAGCAAGTTGAGAAAAATCCACAACCTGGGCAGTCCTCGCGAGCAGCTCCTGTGAACAATCAAGCAAGTAAATCTTGAAGAAAATTACAAACATCATTGGGAAGAAAAAAGAATTCGTCCACACGATTATTCAGTGGCGATTAATTCCAATGCTGCATCTGTGCATCATAATTCCGTAAGTGGAACGAGGGCGAGTAGCCATGGGCACTGTGTACGCCTACTCTTTTTATTTTTGTAATTCTAAATTATCAGTTGCAATTATACGAGCAAAAAAATGGAATAATTGTGCGCAAACAAAGTAGCAGTGCATTTTTAATTCCATTGTCCGACGCTTCATCTGCTTGAAAAATCAGCATCTCAATCAACCAGTTGAAACAAAAGAAAAATGTGTAAACTAAATTATTTACATTTTTTATTCTTTTACTTTTCAAAAGACAAAAATAAAATACAAAATTCAAAATCGAAAGAAAAATGTATTTTTAAAAGTGTATCTTTATCTTGATCTTTAACACGGCATCATAACAAAAGTGGATCCCAAACGTGAAACGTTCTTAATCCTTGACTGACCTTAACTATCATTTCTGTTCGATTTCACTTGTCTTAAATATTATTTATTGGAAATTGTATTTTACCTGTCTCGTTTCATCATCTATGATCTCATCATCCTTTTTTTCCACCTCGGTTTCCTGCACGATCTCGTCCTCCTTGACAGGGTCCATGGAAGTACGTGACTGCGCCTGAGGAATTTCATCCTCATCGACTTTTTCTTCAGCGGCTTCCTCCTGGGCCATCTGTTCAGCTAAGGCAAGTAATTTAAGATGCTCGTTTCTGGCAGCTGTGACCTCGGGAGTATCCTGAACGGGACGCGGAGCCTGTGGTAGGTTTGTCGCAGCGATCTTAAACCCCTCGTTGTCCGCCTTGTAGTGAGCACGTTGAATCACCCCAGCACCATCTACATAGCTGAAGGTTCCGGAAGTCGATCCGTCGGCCGACCGGATCTCTGAACGAGCTGATTCTGGACCGCTGTAGCCGAATGTATACTGACCCAAACTGTCCTGGTAACCAAGGTAGATTGGGGATGACCCTCCTAGAACTGACGATGTGAGCTCGAACACGAGCAAGAAAGCCTACAAAAATAAAATTATATTATAATATAAGAAAACAATTTAATTTTAGTAATTAATTGATTCAAGGATACGAGAATGAGGTCAAGGTCAAAGGTTCAAGGTCACACGATTGGTTAAATTGAAATGTTGAAAAATAAAAGATACTTTGACAAAATTATTTCAAGTGCTAGTATTTATATTTGAATTGTTATTGTAAACTGAAAATATAAATTTGTTGTTTACATTTATATATTTATTGAGATGCAACTTGGTGCAATTGAGGTGCACCTAGAAATGAACTTTTCAATGAACTTTATATACTACGTTATAATATTATTACTATCTCATTCATTAGATTCATTTTCTCTAATTAAATTGTTAACGTATAATTTATTACAAAAAAGTTCGACACCAAAACTTTTTGTTTGCAAATCGTTAAATACAATCGCACATATCGCAATGTTAATATTCTTGCCTTGTAAAATGCACTTTACAAAATTCAAAGTTAATTTACAAGGAATGAATGCAGTTATAGATGCACTCTTTCAGAGCAGCAAAAGCTGCTACTTTTAGCTCGGTAATTTAAATTCCATTCTTACTTCAAACTGAACAAAAATGTTCAATTAATTAACAAAATTTAATATCCGAACTTTTATTCTCCATTTTTGTGTACCAGTTCTTTTTTGTTTATTGCACACTTATGCATTGCACCTTAACATTGCACTCATAAATTACAATGATGCAAATTGCATTTGCATATTACACTTTGATACAGCAAATTTATAATGCACTTAAACATTTCAATGAGATTGCGCCTCCAAACTGCATTCACAGGACGAATTCATCCACTGCATTTGTCAATTGTATCGTACACCTTGGTACAATTGCACTCATAATATTCACTCGAGGTATCGGTTGTCGTATACCAAACTCAACAAAGGGCAATATCTTAAGGGCCTTTATCGTGAAAGAATAAAGGCCAGGGCCTGAACAAACACGCGACAGCCAAGGCGAGCTCAGATGCACTTTCTGATCCTCCTTGAACCCTCGTGCGAGTCCTTTTACTCAGACCGAAAATCCTTCTGATGTCAAACTTACGAATCCTCTCTTCATGTCGATTCTCGGCGTTGCACTGGACGAAATATTAAACCTTGCTAGATCCCGGGACAAGGTTTATATACGCATCCCTCTAAGCCACGCCCGGACGCTCATTTTCATCCTGCAGAAACAAAAAGGGCTCGTGCAATTTGCAGAACAGGTTGTGTACTTTTTCAAGGTCGAAAATAAATTCGATCTCTGTTTTTAGTGGCCATTACTCATCTCATTGTTTGCAGCGCCCGGTGCAGCGCAATGCTTTTTCCCCTTTCTCATCAAGATGAAACCAATCATAGAATCATCAAACCTTTTTTTCCCTCCTTTTTTCAATCTTCTTGCAAATTGAATTGCATTTTTATTTGCAGTTTTTTTTTAATTTTATTTTACTTTTTGTCCGAGAAATAAAAATTGCTTCTTCGTACTTTACGAAAAACCGAATTTCACTTTCTCAAAACTATATTTGAAAAACAAAACTTGTTAGAAAAACTTTTTCCCCCTTAAAACCGCTTTCAACTTTTTCATTCACAAACGGTTTACCGTTTGCGAAAGTATTTGGAACCCTGTCTTCAAACTTTTTATTAGAAGGGATAAAAAGAGTGAGGATGATTATCTTCCGAGAATCAGCACAAGTTTGCGAGCGCGGTTCACCTTGTACATTCATTTTGTCATCGGTAGGTACCAATTTGTAAGTCGCGAACTGTCATCTTCTTGTGGGAATGTTATTTATATCGTCATGCGAAACTGCTCAGAGGATACCAACGGAAGGAATGCAATTGACAACACGTCACTTTAAAAGAAGCACTTTATTCAATGGGCTTAATAGTTTACATCTATTAATCCAGAAGTTCGTTAGAACTTCCATATGAGTTTTTTTGATAGGATATGAAAGAGCATCAATTACAATTTATCCAACTGTGTAAGGAGGCTGTCCATAAGATGATATAACGTGACTTCGAGCTGGGATTTGAGGTTGACCTGGTTGACCATAATAATAAGTAGAACCGTATGACGGTGGTACCGAAGGCCTTGTCCATTGATTTATCATTCCTGGAGGTCCTGGAGGTCCTGGAGGTCCTGGAGGTATTACAACTCCTGAAGTTCCTGGAGCTCCTGGAGATCCTGGAGGTATTATAACTCCTGAAGTTCCTGGAGTTCCCGGAGATCCTGGAGGTATTATAACTCCTGATGTTCCTGGAGTTCCCGGAGATCCTGGAGGTATTATAACTTCTGATGTTCCTGGAGTTCCCGGAGATCCTGGAGGTATTATAACTCCTGGAGGTCCTGGAGGAACCATTCCACCTGGTGCAACTGCTGCTGGATTTCCAAAGAACGTCGTGAATCCAGGAAAACCACCACCTCCTAGCGCACCTCCTGGGATAAATATTGAAGTTATTTCATTAGGGAATTTGCCGCCAGACACGTATGAAACAGGCGATGAAAAAAACGTCATGAATTTTTTTGGCAGTTCTGATAAAAACGCTAAACTAGGTTCCGGACGAGCGGAGCAATAACAAATCAGAGTTGCAAACACTACTAAGAACTTCATCCTCGACACGAAAAAGAAATTGCTACGACGGTTGAACGAGGTACGAATTGATTATGAGGCTGGCAGAAATCGTGAGCTTTTTTGTAGCTTCGTAAGGGCGATAAAATTGTGCAATTTAACCGATAAGCTAACGGCACTGGAACGGATGTTTGAAACGACCAAAGTAAAAATCTTGTTAAGATACGAAAATTAGCGTGACATTGATACCGGGCAATAAAATTTAAATTTTCAGTTTGTCGTCATTATTTTCAATTGCTTAATTTTGGTCTTTCTTTAATTCTATGAAAAATCAAAGTTATAATATTTGCATTCTATATAATTTATAACTTTTATAAATTTTATTTTTTATATTTGAAAATTTAATTTCTATAGAAAATAAAATATATAAATTTATATCCTTAAAAGATTTTCCTGACATTTCATAGTGGCTAACTTGAACCCACGTAGATAAATAGCTCATGACTTAGTCATCCCAACTCGACATTGATCAATTATAATAATGAGCGAAAAAACGTCGAGTGGGGGAGGGCAAGATAAGAAGCAAACAAACCCCGGTTGTCAATTACCGATAAAGGTAATAATTTGCTATCGGCTCAATAAAAGCGATCGCAATTAAAATCGGCATCAGATCTGTAACATTCAATGCTTTATTAATTGCAACGAACGGCGCGTAAGACAATACTCAAGTGTTGCAATGGACACATAATCTCTACCACTGTCCAGGCACTTTCTGCACAGCCTTGGAAGTGACATTGATGCTCCTTAGATTATGTCGCTGCCGTTTGCTATTCAAATTAATCATTCGCTTTGAATGCGATCACATTTGCACAAAACTCTCGTAATTTTTGTTAACCCTTTGCTACTTTTCTTTCACTTTTTATATCAAATCAAAATGAAATGTCAAACATTTGATATTTCTCTGAATTTTTCAAAATTCATTATTAATAAAATTATCAAAATCATGATTGTATCAAATTATAACAAATATATTTTTTTTTACTTTAGTAAATTTTAATTTCAACATAGATTTGGTTTGAATTTCGATAGCATTAAAGAAATCGAATCTATTTTCTTTTTTGCAAGAAAATTAGAATATGACATAGAAAAAAGGAATCGATGAGTTGGCGATGATACATTTAATGACATTATGATTGTTACACTTTTTTCTGTATCTTCCACGCTCGCATTTCCGAAGGATGCGAACTTGATCAAAGTGCATAAATGAGCACGAGTTTCCTGATTACACGTTACCGTGACTGCGCTTCTGCATCTTTTAAATATATTAGACGTATATAAAGTCACGCGCAAAACACCGTGTGGATTTAGTTTTACGCAAAACTGCACCGAGAGTGTGACGTAAAAAACGCAAACATGATTAAATTTGTAAGTTAAAATAATCATATCTATCTAACAAATTAACAATTTCATTTCACTTGCTGACCCATAGCATTCAATATTTTCATAACTAATAAAAAAATCTGATTCAAAATAGACTATAAAATGTTTCCGTTTAAAATTTCAATCCAAATCAAATTTCCAAAACTTTCACTTGGTAAATAAAATTAATCTCCAAAATCAAAACTGTCCAAAAAAGATGATTATATCAAAACAAATTGAAATTCTAATTAAATTTTTCTTTTTTACAATCATTTCATTTTCATTTAGTTTTATTAATTTTGAGTTCAGTGAATGCAACAGTTTTTTGAAATTTCTATTTGCAATCACGTATTGCAGATTTTACTTTCGATTTTCATCTCATCAACGTTGGCGGCGAGTCCACTGTTGGTGTACGGTGCGCATCCCGGCGTAGTGGCGCATCCTGGCCTGATAGCACAACCGTACGTGAGATTGTTGGCGGGTGCACCGATCGGTCCTGACGGCCGGGTTGTTGACACCCCTGAGGTCGCCGCGGCGAAGGCACAGCACGAAGTCGCACAAATCAACCAGCGCATCAAGCTCGCCAACGAAGCTGCCAAATCGGCTGATCCTGTCGTCGACACTACCACCAATCCTGCGGCTATTCTCGCCCAGGGTGCCGTTGCTATAATTCCAACTCCTGGTTAGTTTCTTTCTATTCAATTTTTCTCTTCACTTTCTTTTACAAATTTAACATCAATATCCATTCAATTTTTATACAACTGTTCATTTAATTCTCATTTTTTCATCAATTTCTATTTCAATACAATATTTTAATACAAATTCAATACAAATTCTATTTGTATTATCATTTTCTAATTGAAAGTTCATATTAATTTCATTTGGACGTTATTTATACCTCCTTTCAATTTTATACACCTTTATTTGAAAACACATTTTTCAATTATTCTAAAATCGTTTTTGAAATTGATTTGTAAATGCACAACTTTTATATAAAAGTTTTTATTGAACTTTGTTATTAATTTAGAAAATAATTTTTAGGCGGCGCACCCCTGGGACCAGACGGTACAGTGGTCGACACCCCCGAGGTGACCCGAGCAAAAGCAAATCACGCCGCAGCTCAAATCAATGAACGAATAAAACTCACCCAGGAATCCATCAAGTCAGCGTCAGCCGACATTCCTGTAGCCGCTCTCGTGCTGCCCCCTGCGAATATCTGGCGCCCACCGGTCTTTCCCATCCATCCAGCCTTCTATCCATTTTATTAAATAAAATTTTCTGAAACAAAAATAGTTTTTGGTCTTTGAATTTATTGAAAAAATTGTGGGAAGGTTGCGAAAAAGTACAGGTTGCATGCAATTTCGATGCGGTCTCAAGTGTGCATTCGCACGGGACACGTTAACCACCTACTCGTCTTTCCACGCCCACGACTATGCAGAATACATATCTCTGCGAGGCCCAAGGTGAATTGTTCAGTAGTGTCGTGCAAAAATCGCTGAACTGGTTTCGGTTCCTGTTGTGTCAATGCTACAATGTCTTCCATTCAAAAATAACAAAAGTGTCCTCAATAACTAGTTTCAGAACTTTTTTTATTTTTCATTTCAATCCATCACGTTTAATTTTTCAACAGCAAAATAAAAGAAAAATAAGAGAGAATCAAATTAAAATTATCAGGTGATTTTTCAATTCAATCTTCTGCAGATAAACACAACAAGTAAAACAAATAAAAATACAAAGATAAACAAAAAATTGAAACGAACATTTGTTCTTTTTTTTTTTTTTTTGAAAAACTGACGAATCAGTGTTATTTCAACCACGAAGCAAGAGATTAATAGACGATTCAAAAGTTTGATTGTGTAAATTTAATATGCAGGTATTGAGCGTTATAATTGGCGTACGCAGAATAGAAATTCTTTTTGTCGTTGAGCAAAGTCATGTAGGTATTTCATTGTACTTAGAGGTGCGCGTGGAAAGGCCGCGCCCGATCTTTTGTCCCATATTGAAATATGAGTTGCGTTTAATGGGCAAACCGATTGGAAATGACCGATCTATCTACACACGTATCTGCTTAGCGGATAAATGATTGTTGACATCCCGCAAGCCACTTTGGCTCCCGTAAAACCTTGCCTCCTTCGCCTCAAACGAGAAAATATGTTCATGGTTCATTTGACAAGCATGTGATTTGGTGTTGAAATTTTTGTCAATGTTTTGTCTTTTTTTTCATTCACAAAATCATAATCAACAGGTTCACAAATTATTTATATTTACATTTTTGTTGAAATTCATAACTTTATTTAAAAGATAAGATAAATTTAAGAAGAATTCAAATTTGAAGGTAAAAAAGGTTAATATTTCCTGTTGCAATATCGGTGCGATGATTCCGTAAGAAAATCACCAGTTTGGTACGTGACGAAAGATTCGTCCAGCAAATTGACTTGATTAAAGTAGCTGGCGTCGACATTATAAGTGCACAATAGAAAATACATATTACGTGAAGTAATAGTAAACAAAACACCCAATTGTTGAAGTTATCCGCGTGCATGCAATGCTAGAAAGTCGACGTTTTTATTGTACGCAAAAAAAGCGATTGCTTACAACGGTGCGGCCGCGTGTGCCACGTAAGAAAATGTTATCAATCATTCTGCCGATTGAAAATGTCGACAAATTTTGCATACCAAATTTTTCTTGACATGATACGTCCATTCGACGTTGTTTCAAACTCTTTTCATCGCCTCGAAAGTTTACACTTAAAATGTAAATTATGGCTTCGACATTCAACATTTTTCTCTCAGTGAAACAATTAATTTTTATTACATCATGCAAAAAAGTGCTCGAATGTTAACAACTATTTGTTAGTTGAATTTTTTTGGACGGATCTGAGCAGTTTGTAATTTGTTAGTCATTAGTTTAATTAATTGATCCAAATGATTGTTTAATCTGAATGAAAGTGGACACACGATCGACAGCGAAATGCCTCTGTTATTCGTCCTTCGACAGCTGAGGGCAACTAAGTTGAGGGTCTTGGCATACGTGGCTACGCTCCACCAATCAACATTCGTAATCAGTTTTTAATCAACTAAGTAGAAAGCTCGGGTCTTATTGAACTATGCAAAGTACCATGACAAAGACAAAAATTTTTTTCTTTACGTTCACAAGAGACTTAAACAAAATTATACTAAACAATAAATTGTCATTTCAAATTAAATTATCATCTCAACTCAAAAAAATATTATCAAAAATAATCAATGATGAAAATTGAAAAAATAAAACAATAAAATTTGGTTTGCTTATTAGATTTGTTTATGTTTTGTTTATAATCTGGACGTAGATAGAATTTGACTAAAATATTTGTTGTTAATTTGAATTCAATTAGGGGGACTACGTTTAATATTTGATTTGATTGAAATGGAATGTTTGTAAAGTAATTTGTACTAGCAAGTGGCAGAAATGTTTCTGCGAATTAAATTGTTTATAAACACCTACCAATTTCGTTAATGAAAGGTCAACGAATGTAAATAAAGTGCATTCACCTTTTCATCCCGAGTGTTCAAAATATCGCACCAAAAGTGCTGCATAAATTGTCTTAATTGTTCATTTTAATTTCTATTAATGAATGGTTGTGCATCCTCAAATATACTACGTCCTTATCTACACCTTTCTCTCTCGATCATCAGCCCTAGTAAAAGTTTAGATAGTATTGGTAAATCTTTTTACAAAATTGCTGGTTATGAAAGGTAAAGAGCGTTGCAGCCGATTGCATAAGGAAAAACTTTTTTCATCGTAGACCTGAAAACCTTCTTTTTTTGTTAACTAACAAATTATTTTAACACCACCATCAAACCATTTTTATACGTTGAAATATAATTTTATAATTATTGTTTACATTTTTCAGTCTTTGTTTACAATTATCCCCTAACCACAGTTCTTGCGTTTTTTTTTTTTCACATCTTTATTATTTTTTAATTTACCAAAAAAACCGTTGAATTTTATGTTTCATGGATTTTTAAAAATTATTTTAAAAACAAAAAAAACTAAAATCGCTAAGAAATCTGAAGTATTTTCACTTGTCGTATCGGTTTACTTCTCCGTTAATGCGCGTGAAATTGGAAAAGTTGATTTTATTATTAAATTAGTTTCATAATTTCATCAAATAAGTCGGTACAAATCAAATGTAACATGTAAGAAGTAATTCAAATTACACGCCTTGTCTGCTGATTTAAAAAAGGTGTTAAATTTCAGTAATCCTCGTTATGAAGACCAAATAAAAAGCCGTTATTTGTTTTCAGCCGATCAGTTTTTTCTGTAACTCCAATCGTTTCCAACACAATTGAATTTTGTTTCCAAACTTAAATTCTTTTAAAATTTCGTCAGTCTCATTGCCGTCATATTTACATAATTTAATTTCTTTGGTTGTGAAAAATATAACAAAATAAACTAAAGCACTAAAAAGAATAAATCGAAGAGCGAACAGAAAAAAAATTAATATCAACGGCAAAACAATTAACAATAAAATAAAGGTTGAAAAATAGTAATTTCACTGGTTTCAATCGAATTTGCGTTAGGTAAACAATAAGATCAATATTAAAGTTTGTAGAATTTGTATGTCAACGATCAAAAGATTTATGTCAAAGTCGAGAGTGAGGTAAGCGTCTCCGACGGTGGCAAAAAGTACCACGCTTTGATAAATCTCGCGATGAAAATGAAATTAGCATCAGAATGGTTTGTAATGCGTGATTTCTTATGTAATGTTACATTCAAATTAGTGCAGTACATCTGTTCAGCCATTTGCATACCAAGTATCTTAAAACTTTCATCATTTCCTTTCTTTTATGTCACTCAATTATTATAACTTACACACAAACAATTTTAATGAAACTTCTCAAAAAATAGTTTTTATTCTTTCATCAAATGTTTTTTTTTTTCGCTTAAAAATATGAATCTAATTTAAGCGTATAAAATGTACAACTAAAAATTATGACAAAAAAATTGAAAATATAATAAAAACGATTTTAAAAAATATTTTGAAATATCATTTGAGTGTTTTGCACTTAACTTTATTATTTTCAGTAATGAACATGTTTTCCATTTTTAATCTCCAAACTGATAATTTATTATATTCTTAATTGAATTTTTGCGTTTGGTTTCAATGTTGATACATTTCTTGAAAGCACATATAATAACTTAAGTTTTTTTAGACATTTCAACAGGTTGACCATGAAACTTGTTGGTAATACCAACAAGTAACTTGAAAAAGACAAAAAAGTTCGATTTTATTTTTGAATGCAATTTTTTTCAATTATTCTTAAGAAGGAAAACAAATATGAAATTGAATGAAAACGTATTGTGTTACGTCTATCGAGGACAAAAAATCTAAACGGGCCAAAAATCAAGGTACAGTTTTGAAAAATGAACGAAAAAGTTGTTTTCAAATTTAGATCGCGTGTCGATTATGATTGATCTCATAACCGCGTCCAAAAATGATAAATGTGTTACAATGTTATAATTAATTTTACTTTCACATCATAATATTATTCAACGGGATTGAGATGTATTTGTCGACCGGAAAAAAACTAAGCAAAGCGCTACCGTAGTTAACATTTTTTAATACTAAAAACTCACGGACGCAAACAAACATTTGATCTTGAATATAAAAATGGTTCACTTTTTTTCATGACCTTACATAACATCGCTTTGTGTTCATCCCTCGACGTTTTGTTTACAATTTTTCTTTTACTTATTTCCCTTCTTCATGCTTTTATTAAATTTACTTTTTTATTTCATCTTCTTTCATTTTTTTAATAATGTAAAACAACCTGCAATGTCTTATTATCAACAAATAAAACAAACAAAAACCCTTTTGTTATTCAGAATATTTTTCTTCAACAGAAAAGACACTACATCTACTGTAATTAAAACGATAGCAGGAAAATGTCTCAACATTTTCGCAACTTTTTTAACATACAACGTAAGTTGACTGGGGTTGTTTGTTTATGCTAAAGGAATGTTGATTGAAAAAGTAAAATCGGTAGGGTGAAAAAGTGGTAGATCGGACTTCCTGCTAGGACGAAATGTCAAGGTCAAGGGGTCTCTGAGGACGAAAAGAATGATGAAGCGGGTGTGGTATCGAGAGGGAGAGCAGTCTGCCGGTTTGAGATTGTTTATCGTTTCTCCCCCCGGGCGGGTGGGCGGAGGAGGTGGAGGGTGTGGCGGGAGCCGCTTTATAAAGGGACTGTCTCCGTTCTCCAACTACAAAACGCGGAACTATCATCGCCGAGCGAGTACTGGAACATCCACCAGCAGCGCTTCACAAGAAACACGAGTTGGTTACGTTTTGAGTTTGACCGGCGATAAACGGGTACATCATGAACGCTCTGGTGAGTCTCAAACACGAGGATTAGTTCGAGTTCGCGCACACCTTCGCAGAACAATGGAAAGTGAGAGGATAGGTCGGCGCTCCGGGGTCACGTTGCACGGCGCGCCGCTGATTCTTGACCTATTCGACCGACCAATCCGCGCTATTTTTTGTCATTACGATATCGTCCTTTTGTCGTCTCGCGATCCGATCACAATTTTATACATAACTTCCTTTTTCACCCTCACATCATTGTTTTTTTTACTTTACATCATCTTCCTTTTTTAACCTTTGCTTATCAATTTTCATGTCAATATTTGAACCGATTTTTCATTCTTTACATCCTGGTTGTTTTTCTTTCAATTTGACCAATCGAGTTTTTTCTTTCAAATTTATTTCCAACTCCGAATTTGACCCTTTTTTTACATTTTCCCACCGGCTTTCCAGTTTCAGTGGTGTTAAATTTGATACTTTAAATTTGATATTTTGATATATTATTTTTTTTGTTTTAGATATGTTTTGCCTCGTTTTTATATATTTTTTATTTTTAGATTCTAGAATTTCTTCCCTCGTGAACTATTGTTTTTGTGAAAAAAATGTCGTAAATATTCAGACAATACTGTGTGGTAGCTGACTTAAGTAATTTGTCACGACTGCTAATAAATACGTATTTATGTTTCATATCCGATAGCGATCTAACCTTATAAGCGATTTGTAAGAGATAACTACTCGCTACTAAATTATTAAACAAATCACGTTTAAAATGATCTTCCACCTGTGAATTACTAATTCATATTCCGAACTGATTGAAACGTTCCACTTTCTATTTCTTCGTTCTAAATCCTCATTCTAAATCAAAACGCGAATGAAAAACAAAATCTTTTTTTTTCTTACATATTTCGTACAAAATTTCGTTTCATTTTAACTTCTTGCTCATCCAAACTTTTTCCGGAAAAGTAGTTTTAATTTTTTCCATTTTCGTGTTGTTTACACTCGGATGATTTCAAAGGATCGAAATAAAGAAATTTTGAAAAGGTGCGAATTGCTGTGCGAATTTATATAATTCTTAAATCGCGTGCACAAATTTGCAATTACTTTTCTCATAGCGTAATAACAGAGTGCAAGTGGCGTTTACTTTATTATCGAATAACGTAAACATAATAGTGATCAAAAAACGGCATGAAATTCCGGGCTTGATATAGAGGTGTTACACATTGGTAAAAAGTGCCATTAATTATATCGAAAATGATTTTCCATAATCGCGTTACATAATCCTTATTTCATGAACCCACTAGGCATTAACAGCACATTGTATCGCGTCTGTAATTTATTCAGTGACTTACATAATTTGCACATTGTATTGTCACACCTTCGACAGTCATTTTCAGTCATAAAAGTTGCCGAACGAAAACCGCCTCTATATTAATTTTTCACAAATTAAAAATTGTCGGCAAAAAGGGAAACCTTTTTTCGTTGCTAAATAATGATTGTAAACATTTTGCCGCGATACTGAATCGTCAGATAGACACGGCGCGAGATGAATCTCTTATTCATAGGACGAAACGTTTAATGATGATTTCAAACGTAGCATTTGATGTCGAAAAAAGATGATAATTTCTTCATCTTGATCTGCTTACCGAGTACTTTCTCGTTACAAGAGAAGTCGTGAAATGTTATCGGCCGAATCAATCAATCGCGAGTCTCTTGAGTAAACGTTAATTAGACACTTGAGGGAAATTTGAAATTGAACGTGCTGAAAATGCTACAACCAAGTTGACACGTCATGCTCATCTTCAATTCAACAGAAATTTGTATTCAGTGTATACATTTTAGCTCAGATTTGTTTACTTTTCATTTTGCTGATAAAAAATTTTATTTTCCACATTTATCATTTCATGATGACTTTGTTTATTTGATATTGTTTTCTTTTTTATTTACTGTTGTATTCTGATTTTGTTTGTTTTGATTTTTTTTACTTATCAATTTTTTCTTTCGAAATAAATTGTAAACATAAATAGTTTAGGACTTTGTTGTTTGGTTTCACTTTCAAGGTCAAACTTGAAATTGCAATTTCATTGGTATTTAACGAGATATTTCGTATCTGTTAGTTGTAAACAAAAACTTGCAGGTGGCATCAGATTCAAAGCATTATTATAAAGTGAAAAGAAAAGTCTGAAAGTGTCAAAGAGAAAAAAATTTGACTATGATTGTGATCCTCGTTGACCCAGATGATTCGCTTTACTGAATTGGTTGGCTTTGTCTGGCGCAAATCCTTTGATAAAAGAAAACAGGTCGTCGTCCTGGAATGACCTTATGTAAACATGCATACAATTATGTTAGCACACTTTGTACCTTGTGTCGAAAGGTTTGAGATAGAAAAAAAAATTTGAAAGAATACGCCAAACGGTGTTAAATCATCGGTACAATATAGATCATTGGTTGGTCATTGTTGTGCAACCGCGGGGGCAACTTTCGTGTCAACTTTCTTGCGGTCCGCGACCGTGACGCGGTTGCGTGACTCCTTGGCTTTGGAATTTGACGTCCGTTCGCGCGCGTCTACCCTTCATTATCGACCGGCTGTGCAATTTCCTGACCATCAACAAGTCAACTTGTTTTCATCGTTAGGCAATTTTAAACGCTTGACAAATCGCAATTGGTCGCGCGGATCAATTTTCATCGTCAATCAACTCTTAAGCCCCTCTTTTGAAATTAGACATTTCAATGTTAATTCCGTTATGGTCTTTCACTTTTTATTCGTCGCACATAGTTTCAGCTACCCGTTTTTTTTTTTTTTAACAAACAACAATTGCAATAATCATTCCAATGGTAACGTTACAGAAACAAAAATTGGTTTTTGAAATTAACATTATTTCCACTTGCTTGGAATTTAATTTAGTTTTTCTGGATCCTGAATTACGAGATCCAAGATCAAAATTAATTTGTTTTCAATTTTAATATAGATTATTGAGTTCAAAATAAATTATCAATAACAATATTTAATGATTATTATTTCAAATAGATCACACTTTTGAATTCTGTATGAGAAATTAAATTTTTCGAGTCCTCGATTCAATGATCAAAAATAAACTTTTTTTCAATATTAATTCTTTCTTCGATAATTAATACTATTTAATAATATTTATTATAATTATTATATTAATTATATAACATTATAATTAATAATTAATAATAATAACAACAACAATTATTAATGATAAGAACACGCGATTGCCATTTATTCAAAATATTTAGAATCAATTTGGAAGGTACAAATTCCAAAACAAAGAAAAAGTCTAACCAAAACATTACTTTCGCAGATAATCTTCAGCGCCATCTTCGGGCTCGCGGCCTGCCAGTCTCCGTACAACAGCTACCCGCATTACGCGGGAGGACCGGTGGCACACCAGCAGCCACAGCAGTACGCGCCGCCAGCACCAGTCGGCGCAGATGGCTCTGTGATCGACACCCCTGAAGTTGCTCAAGCTAAAGCGGCGCACTTTGCGGAGTTCGCGAGGGCAGCTGCGCGCGCAGCCGCCGCCGACCAAAAGCCCAACGGACTTTTCGGTTCCGGTCGATCTGCCTATGCCGCTCCAGCGCCGGCACCAGCTCCGGCTCCAGTGTCAGTCCAGCCCCAGCACTTCGCCCAGTCCTTCGGCATCCCAAGCGGCTACAACTCGATCAACCCGAGACCTGAGATCGGATTCCCTCGTCACTACGAAGCACCAGTGGCCCAAAACTACGGACCAATTCCGAAGAACTTTGTCTCCTCTCTCCCAGCCAAACCAAACTTCGCACCTGCGCCACTGGCTGAAGACGGCCGCGTGATCGACACACCTGAAGTTGCCGCTTTGAAAGCTGCCCGTCTGCAGGAATTGGCTGACGCTGAGGCCCGAGCTTACAAATATGCTCAAAATAACAATGAGGAATATACCAACGAAGGTACAAGATACCAACCAAACAACTGGGATTATTAAGATGAGGTTTTGCGTCTTGTTTTTCAACGAAAAACAAAATTGCCATTGCGCAAACTACCACTTCCTAACCTCATTTTTTTAAATTAGTATCAAATTATACTATTTTTTTTTTTTTTTTCAAAAACAAAATTAACCTGATCTCATAGCCCCCGGTGAATCCTAATAGAATTTTGATTTTTGAAAGAAAGCCTAATTAGAAGTTTGTAATTTTTTTATACTTTATTTTATACGCGATGTTACATGCTTGCGATAACAATTCATTTACAAGTTAATGCACATCTTACGACTGAATTAACAGATCTCGAAAATGAATATTCATTCGCTATTATTGATTCGCAAGTTGTATTTACTGATTGGTCAATTAGAATAGTTCATTGTAATAACACAGAAAAAAAAATATGAGAAAACAGATTGAAATATTTATCAAAGATCTGGTAAACCTATTTTTTATGTATTTTATTTTTTGTAATTGTTGTTTTATATACATTTTATTTGCAATAAAAGAAAAAAAGAATAATTGAATGAAATATCACCGTTCCCTAAAAATCAAGTTTTGTTTGCAACTCGACTGATCCCATCGGATCATATTTCCCAACGCCATAACTTTTAACATGGTTGCATCTTAGAGGATAAGTCGAGATGCCGAGTGACGTCATCTGAGTGTAATACCTAGCCTGAAGACGAGCGATCTTCAACATTCAGTGCGACCATTAGCAACACGCGATGTAGAACCGGTTAATTTCTCCTAGCAGCAGCGGCTCAATTTATCCGGAAATAGATTAAATTACTCGCGAACTCTTTGTCTATATATCTATTTCAATCGTGATAACGTCTAATCACCTCCGGCTGAATTCAATCAATATACCTGCTACTGGTCTACGGTTCTAGACAAAGATCTCGATAAAACTGCATTTTTCTTTCCTTTTAGATTACAACCTTGATAACTCGTTAACATTTTTGTTTTATTTTTTTTCTGAGTACAATTATTTTTTCAGTTTTTTAAACAATTTTAAAAACTTTTTTTTTTAGTTTTTAAGAAGTTTCTAAAATCGTAATCTCCAGTTTTTCTAAATTAAATTTTCAAATCAAATTTTAACCGAAAAATTTTTTTTGAATCTTAAATTGAATTAAAATCCAACCACATTCCTTTGATTTCTAAAAAACATAATTTTGAATTTCGTTGAAAAACTAGACTTTTTTAGATCTACAAAATTATATGAACAAAAAGTCAACTTTTTTCGGATTTGATACATACTTTAATTTACCCAAAAGTGTAATCGAAAAATCTTGAAAATTTTTTTTGATGAAAATTCATGTTTAAATTTTACATTAAAAGAGACAAGTTTTTCTTTATTTTGAACTAGATGAAAATGTAATTTTTGTAATATTTTGACTTTGTAGCAGAATACAACGGAATTGGTGGACGAGCCTACTCTGGCCCCTTCCCTGGTGCTGGTCCAGTCTACTCAGGACCCAGCCATTATCAAAGCCCGAATTTCGCAGCATCTGCGCCCTATCGCCGAGAATTCCAAGAAGCTCCCGTGTACCAGCCACACAGCTATCAATCTCAGCAATTAGTAGGCCAGTACTGATCGTTGAGTTTCCGGTGTTTTGTATATAATTTTTAGACGAATAAATTCTTTTATAAAAATGATTCCGTTTTGTTAATTAAACCCCCAACGAAATCGAGAGCAAGGCGAGACATTGAGATATGAAGCAAAGTTGACCGGATCGCGTAATGAAAGTGAGATGCAATGATTTCAAATATTTTATCCGCATTTTATGGTAAAACGTGAGAAATCGTGTGTGGTAAATAACAATAATAATGTAGGTCATGTTCGTAGCAAGACGATACACAGCGGTGAAGTTGACTCGGTTCTGGATCGAAAAGGTTAAGACGATGCGCTTCAAAGGATGGGCACAATTTATGCAATTCTTATTAGCATTACTGTAATATTTATCAAAGGTAAGTAAGACGGTTACGCTAATTGATTGAAGACGCGAACAGGAATCAACTCCACGGCTTTTCTCAAATCTTTCAGCAAACAGTCTAATGACGTCCAATCAAGCTCATTTTTCCTTCCATCAACAACTTTCCAACAACACATTTCCCTCATAATCAACTGAATTAACTAATAAATCTACAAATTTACAAATTAACAAAAAGCAATGATTAAGCAATTTTTAGATAATTTCTGTTTTTAATCAATCAAACGTTCAAATTGCAACTCTTATTCAATTTCATTGATTGCATTTCAAAATTTGAATAGCAATTCAAATTTGAAATCGTACATTTTCAATTGCGAAATATGAAGTTGGTATCAAAAAAAATGAGTGGATTCGAAAATAAATGTTCTGCTTTTTATTGTGATGCAATTTATGAGGATTTGAGTGGATTCAACTTTAACGAATAATGAAAGTCTGGTATTACTGCATGGGACCGTAAATTTTGATTGATTCAAACAAAAGCCAAAAGAGGTTGCACGACCTTATCGAGCTGGCGGATTTTTTTGTGACACAAAAGTGAAAGTAAATGGATCATAAATATTAAAAAGATGGCCAATGATTCGGCGCTTATTTTCGTGGGAGCTCGATGTTCTTCAACTGGCTTTTGTTATCCTAATGATATTTTATTGTTTGGGATGCGAAATTTCGCAATACTAAAGCTGTTTATCTCGACCGTTCAAGTCGACGTACGTTTCAATTTTTTTATTTCATCATCAAAAAAATCTCATTTTTCTTATTTTTTTCACTTTTATTTGCAATTGTATAAAAAGATATATAGTTGCTAACATTAAATTATATAATTTAACATTTCCATAACAAAATTATTTCCACTCCTCAAACATCATTTTTGTTTCAAATTTTGGCCGATGAAAATGTTTTTACGAGTCAATCAAAATGTTTCATTTATTGAAGAATTTTTACCAATAAAGTTTAAAGTTTACTGATAAAGCAGTTTAAAAGAAAAAACTACATTACCGACGAAAACTAAGAAAAAACTTGTGGTTACAGTTACCTATAAATGGTAAATCAATATATTTTCTATCTTTGATTTAGGTAATTGTACAATTGTGTTTCCAAACAATAAAAATTGTATAAAAAAAGAAAAAAAATCTATTTCAAAAATGAATCCAAATTTGAAAGAAGCAAAATTTTAAAGTGAGTTTAAATTTTGAAAAAAATTATATGTTCGAAAAAATAAATATACATCGATTTTGCGGAAAACATACAATTTGCGTTCTTGAGAATACTTTTTAAGATAAACTTGAGTAACAAAAACCAACTTACGAAGATTAAAAATTTTACGCTTCACTTTTTTACTTTACGCCATACCACGCCATCTCGTAATCGTAAAAGAAATATTTCTGTAGCAGATACCGTCGATATTATATTATAGAGAGTAAAAAATGTTGATGGTACATCAAAACTGCGTGTATGTACGTAAATCAATACCAATTTAAAAAATTTGTATTTTCACATTTTTTTAACACGAGTGACAATAAATTTTTTTTTAATTGAAGTCCTATTATTTGTTTTATGTAATTCTTCTTTTCAGTAACCTTTTTTCATAATTCCATGTTAAACAATTTCCGTGTTAGAATTATGAAATGTTAAAGTGCAATTCATTATCAAACGAATTTTTTTCATTCATAATTTTCCATTCTATAATGTCAGTAGTTTCGATATTATATTAGACGAGTAAAAAAAGTTAATGGTACGTTAAAACTGCGTACGTATACATACGTAAATCAATACTAATTTTAAAAATTTGTTTTTTCACATTGTGTACTTGACAACTTTTATGCAATTTACATTCTCAGAAATTTTTGCATATTCCTTATAAATAAATAAATTTGAAATTGAATTAAAATTATAACAAAAATTGTCATTCATTATCAGATGAAACTTGTTCATTTCATAATTATTTTATTTCATAAAATTTGTTCATCCTGTGTCAATATTTTGTCCCCATCTTTTGTTTTGGATTTTTCTTTGAAACAAAATTGGGATCGAATTTTTTTAAAAATAACTTCCAAGTCTGAAAAGCGTCATCATTAAAATATTATTGAAGATAAACCTTTTGCGACAGTTCAAACTCCTGAATCATTAATTCAGCAAAATTCAATTTAGTTCTGAAAGCAGTAAGTCGGCTCTGATATCTCTTTTCGTCTCACAACTATAGCACAATTTTAGACAAAACAAAACAACATTGCAACCGAATTTATTTTCCACATAAAAAATGTTCATAAATGTCCACATACCCATAGACCATTTCAGGGTTACAAAAGAAAATTAAAATTCTGTGTAATTATTTGTTATTCTGCAATTATCATTCTCATGTAAACCACTAATTAGTAAAAATTGAAGTAGCTTTTTGGATTTAATCTTGAATAATAAGTTAATCTCCACATGTTCCTCGGATTCTTTTGAACATACCTTTTTTTATACTTTTCATACTTTGTTGAAAGTGTTGGAAATAATAAAAAAAGGAGACAAATAATTTTGCTTTATAACGCTAATTATACGTATGACGGTAATAAGCAAACACAAACAAAAAATATTGTTACGCTTAACAATATTTTTCTTTGGATATTCAATCTCAAAATAGATGTTGAAAAATTATATTCTATTAAAAAAATATTCGCAGCCGTAAAGAAATTCATTTGATTAAAAATACAAGTGCACTTTTTTATTTGATTGAATTTGTTTCGCCCAAGGGCGGTTTTTGATTTTCAAATTTGTTTACTATTTTTGATACTCAAAGCAAATATTAAATATCAGAAAAGTGTAATCTATTGAAAATTAAAGTGAATAAAGATGTAGAAAAAGAAGTCGTAAATACCGGGGCTCGCATAAAATAACAGAATAATGAGACATAAAAATAGCACGAAAATGATTCCATCGGAAATTGGTCTGCAAATTTATTTGCAATTATATTTGCATCCCTCCAACAAAGATTCGCTCGCAAAAGTTGTTTGAAAAAATATGCAAAATTTATTAAGAGGAGCAACTTTTTCGGTGGGATGCTATTTTGGTTATATTTTTTATGAGATACTTTGTCGATGTGTAAAATCTCTTGTCATTTCAAGTTGCAAACAAACAAAGAGCAACTTGGACAGAAGTTCGGACAAATTGTGCGATGAGAAGAAAGTGGGTCATTTTATAGGACGGTTCGAATTGTTCCGATCGGGACGATATATAAAACTTTTTTTTCCCTCGATGCAGCTGAGAAAACAATACAAGTATCAAAAGAGACTTGCTTTCATCTCTCTTCGGTGTAATCCCGGATTTTCAAACGGACAAGAAATTAAGTTTTGGAAAAAATCAACTTTTCAAATTACAAATCTCAATTATCACATCCTCGAAACAATCTTTCAAATCTATTTTGAATCCTTCATTTCATTTTTATCCATTCACCACGAACGAGAATAGAGTTTAATTAGATATTTATAAAATTTGGTTCAATATATTTGTCATTTGCAAAAATATGAATAAATAATTTAATAAAAATGTCTTCTTTCCAACGAAAACGGAATCGAAACGAGTTTTAATTGATTGAATAAAAAGTGACCAGACATTTCTTAGTCAGCGATCGACAATGGTATTTGAGGCAAGATAGTCGTGTCACTCGATCCGATGGTAAATTGGGCCAATTTGATCCGGTCTTCGTTTCACGTGTAAATGACGGACTTTTAAATGTGTACTGCGCTCAAAGTTGTTTGCCCGCCACTTGACAGCCATTCACTTTTTGCCGACAGCCTATACTATAACTAATGTACGCATCTCCAATAGACAAATCCCATCTGTTAAACCTTTTTTTTCACTAATTTTAACTCTGCAACAATTTACACACAAAAAAAATTATAAAAAATATCGAATTTTTAAAGAATTATTTTTTCTGAAAAATAACTAAGTTTATAAAAAAATGATTTGTTTTATTTATAAATATTTACTATAAAAATAAATAAAAATTTGACCAAACTGATCAAGATTTATCGAAAGTTTGCGCACTCTTATAGATACGAAAATACAAATTGTCCGATCGTTGGTGAATTTGAGATTCTTGACATGGAAAGTTTGCGTTTTCGCACGACGTTTCTGCCCTGATCATAATTTTAACTGACCCGCCGGCGCCTATATATAATCCCTTGAAAGCCGCACAATTAAAATCCCTCAAAGATCTTCGACATCTTCGAAGATGTACGATAAAAACACTTCCTGTCAAACAATCTCGGCTGGCACAGTTGTTGCGTTCTGCTCGGAGAATACAGTTGGCAAAGCCGCGTGTGTATTAAAAGAGCGTTTCCATCATCCGAAGTAGTTTATATACACGCGCTCATCGACATCCGGGTAATGTGATAAACGAGCGCCATTATTCTAGATCTTGTTTCTCGCCGCTCTTCTATTTTTGGTCCCACTCAAACTTTGTTCAAACCAACAATTTTCACCATAATATCAAATACAAAAAATCAATACAAACGCATGATTTCTCACTCATACCGACCGAGCTATATTCGGTGTCACGAAAATGGTCACTTGTTACCTCAGTTAGCAAAAGTTCCTTTTTCTCACGAGTTCAGAAACGGTTTACTTTTCATCCAGTTATTAAGATTCCTCATTCCCACAAAAGTTAAGCAATTTATTTTTCTCCCTAAGTATGAAGATTAATTTTGAAAAATTGATACTTTTATTACAGTATTAATGACTCTTTTTCTCACTAGTTGGAAAACCATTCATAGAGTTCATTCTGTTCAAGTTGATTTGAATTTTATGGAAAAAATTTATAAAGTGGCGAAATAAAACACTCAATTTGCAGGTGCAGGTGATTCCGATTGCACGATCGAGAGCATCAGACAATAATAATAATTATTGACGGGTTGAAAAAGGCGCGGACATCGATTTCATGGGTACCTTTTACCTTATATAATATTTTGATAAGATTTAATAGATTACTGAAAGCCTGCAGTAAATTAAATTTTCTAGAACGAAATCTAATTTGGCTGTGGAGGTTTAGTGTTTCATCCGCGGTATTAATTTCGTAGATGATTGGCGAACTTAATGATTACCATCGTTGGTGAAAATTTTTCAACATTTTATATGATTTTATTCATCCTTTTTGTTCATTATGATATTCATTTTTTATGAATCTATCGTTTTGATGTCGGTCAGTTGGTTTCCTTCATTCGTCATGGTGCCATCATTTTCATGATATTTTAAACGGCTGAAAAATCATAATGATGATAACTGATTCAATTGTACAAGTTCAATTTACATGAAAATCGATATAAAATTGGTCGGCCGAAACAAAGCGTTTGTCCGGCGATACGTCGAATTGACTTATTGAAAATGAACGGCCGATCCTCTGTTGAAAGGATTTTTGATGTTTTTCCGGCAATTTTTGAAACTCGATAACCTCGCGTGTCGAATCCTATGTTTGGTGATTATATTTTTATGCATGCCGCGGGATCGTTATTGCTATGCATATCAAAATGCTTTGATTTTCTCTCAACATTATTACAACCGATTTTTCATAATCGTCCAGCAACCTTCATTTCCCAACCAAGGGAACAAACATCGTCATTATACACCTCAAATAAGAGAAACATTTCTTCTGAGATAACATTTTTAAATTCACAAAAAAATTAATTAACATTAATAATATGAATAATAAATTAATAAAGCGAAAATTTTTTCTCATCCCTCGGTAGATTATTCCCCATCTTTTTTCGTGGAAGAAAAGTGTTAACCCCTTAGAAGGAAAGTTGAAATAAGAAGAAAATATAATTCTGACTAAAAACATCACTTATAATTAATTATTTTAATTATAATAATTCCATTTGTAAAATTGTGTCATTTCATTCTCTCTGATCCGGATAAACTTTGTCAACAAACAAAAAAAGGAAGAAAGGTATTTCCAAGGTATCTCTCTGTGAGCAAAAAAAATGTGAACGAATTTCGTGACGATTAAGTGTAGGAGGAAGGATAAAATGAAGCGTCCTCCGCGGCGGTCGGGCGCTCGCTGAGCGCCGAGAAGAGCGGGTTGTCGTGGTCGCGCGCGACTGGTGGGAGGACCGTGTGTGCTCGAGCGAGACGGCGTCTCGTGCCGCGGTCTAACTGGCCGACTGCGAGAGCAAGTTGCAGCGCGACGGAGAGGGGCAAGCAGGCGAACAGCGCAGCGAGTGCCGGGGCTTTTGAAAAAGTTTGATCTTGGCTTTCAGACGGTATCGGCACGGTGTGCGCGACACTTGGCCCCCGCAAATCGTTTTCGCCTCGCGCACGCACAATTTCGCGCACAGCCGCCGGCTTACAATCGACGCTCTAACCGAGCAGCAGTAGGCTAGTGTGCGTCTTCGCGATCGCAAGAACGCGGTGATGCGGGCCCGAACCCAGTGACTCCCCGTGACAGTTTGCGCGCCAGTTCTCGAAGGGCCCCAGCACCAAACATGCGGCCCCACCTGGCCTCGCTCGTGCTCTGCCTAGTTTTTGCACTTCGCACTGTCGCCGAGGTGAGTTTCAATTATTCCTCCACACTTTTACGCACGCAGAACAACAAAAAAACTGATGACATTTTTTTTTCTCTCACTTTTGGCCCCCTTCCCTGGTCCCCCGCTTTTGTCTTGCAGTCCTGACAATCTAATCTCGCTCTCGGATGCCGCGCAGTTTTTATCTCCCGTCTGCAATCTTCACACATGCGAACTCTCGCACTCGGAATCATTTTTTAAAAAGCCTGGTAACAAATTCCAAAGATGGTTTTTAAACACGGATTTGTGCCAGGCGATTAGGCTGCGGTGTCGCTGAAAGGAAAAGTCAAAAGTCAGAGTTTGACTGTGATTAAAATTGTGTTTTAAAATAGTTACAGTTTAGCGCAAATTTAAAGCGTGGTTAACATTCTTCGCGTGGAATTTGGTTCAAATGAAATTGTGATTTACTTACAATCGGAGATATATTTGAAGAAAGTCTTGTCGGTAATCTTGATTTTATCTAATTTGCAACAATTTCAAAAAATTGTTTACAATTCTTTTCTTCATTATTTCATTGTTATTATTCCATTTCATCATTTTTATGTTTATTATTATTATTATTTTCTGATCTAATTTAAATTTTGACAGTTGAACGTTTTTAATTTTCAGTTTGAGAATAAAGAATTGGAATGAAGAGAAAAAAAGACGTTTTCGAGTTGAGCAGTAAATTTGAAACTTGGAAACCGAAATAGCCGAGATCGGGAGTGAAATTTGCTAAGGTCTTTAATGAAATTGAAATCCCTTCGCTCTTAGTTACCGAGCCGGTTTTTGATGAAAACGCTAATTGTCAGTAGAAACAGTGGCGGTGACTTCTTAAAACCAGACTAAATAACTTCGTTATTCGATTTTGTATGGGAACTTCGTGTGGGTCAATAAAAATGTCTTATGTCGGGTTCGATTGCAACCGCCGATTTAAAAAAAACCGCGCGGACGTTTTTTTCAACCGCGGCTATTTCGGTCTGCGTTTGTCATTGTCATTGCAGCTTTAACGGCACACTCCAGAGGCGGATCATAAATACATCAAACAGTTTATCAATAAATATGATATCTTATAGAAATTACAAATTGTAAGGAAAAAAACAAACAAACAAAAAAAAACATTTTTTTCCATCAAATTTGCTCACATTTTGCAAATTGTTGCCTGCGATTATTAATTTGAGGCGCCAAATATTGAAACCAATAACAATGAAATTACAAGAATTAGATTATGAATATTATATTTAGAATGATTAACAACAATTATGATATTATAATTTGATGTATTCATGGAAAATATTTGAAATAAATGTAAATTTGTCATTTACATGATTTGGTCGGTGCAATTTTTTGTTGCAAACATCGATGTTGATTAAAAATGAATATCGGCGCAACTTTTTATATAGTGTTTCATTTAATATTAACCGCGAACAGTTTGTAATTAAATAATTGATCTGACAAGTGCCGTTGAATGAATACATGTTACGCTGGTGAAAATTTCATAAATCACTGTATTAATTATGGTTTGCTAATAATGGTCGGGTGGTTCCGGTTGACCCGACATAAACAATAAATAATTAAGATATCGGGAGCCAACTAAGAGGTCGAATTTTAACGACTCTTTCATCTCTTTTTCAAATACCGTCTCAATAATTTAAATTATATCATTTCAAATCATAACCATCAAGAATGACGAAAACGAATCGACCAAAATTATAATAAAATTTCAATTGGTTCGATAAATTTACGCAAATAACACTTAAAAAAGAACAGCAAATAAATAAAAGAACTGTTTCATATATGTTATTAGATTAGACTTGATTCGATTAATTAAAAAAAAAGTTAACAGCAAAAAAAATTGTACAATAACATTTATCAATAAAGGATTGAAAAAACTTTGTTACAATAGATGTTTAATTCAAATTCCGTATATAAATTTTTGTATCAATTTCACACGGCTATTTTCGTAATACTTTCAAAACTTTTTCTAATGGGCTTGTAGCTCGAATGCAAATCAAACGATTAGGACTATATTAAAACGAAAAGATCAGAAAGTTGATGTTAAAAATGTTGATCCTAAGACAGCAGATAAAGAAGGATTAAAATTTAGTAGCTAATGAACATCCAAGGTAAAATTGGGAATGTAAAACGTGCCGTTAAACATCAGGGGTAGGAAAAATTGAGTCATTAGTCGGGGTTCACGAGCGATTAGCAGGCGCGAGTTGGTATCGCGAAATGCATCGCCATTATATATTTAGTTTTGCACCAAAGGAGCAAACGCATATCCCGATCGTAAAACCTGACGAGATATCGTCCCAGGGTTATGATTGCTTTAATTGATCGATGATGTTAATCGGGGAATATGCCCCCCTCTTCTCCCTCCCCCTCCCCCCTCATTGGCTTTTTACCCCTCCGGATTATGCCGTAACGCAAAAAGACAACACGCAAACTGCATCATGACTGCGGATATTAATACAGCCGTTAAGACTTCCCGGGCTTACGCCGTTAACGTTTTTCACTTTACTCGACATATATTTTTGTCGCGATTTTTTTTTACCCCCGCCGCAAGAATTTCTTTCGGTCTCGAAGAATATCATTTTGTTTCATTTGCCACACAAAGATGGTGAAAGGTCACCGAAAAAAAAAC
>JAAMPD010000165.1:0-78845 GCA_025266255.1 Trissolcus basalis
GTTTGTTATTCTCTCTCTCTCTCTCTCTCTTTTTTTCTTCTTCTTCTTCTCTGCATTGCTTTTTCATCCTTTTTGGTGTACATCCCTTATTCCAACGCGGGTATTAACATTTTTTAAAACATTTTTCGTAATTTTTTCATCGGTTTTGGCTTTTCAACGCATGCGATTGATTGACGTGGTTGAATTATCAATTTTGCACGCTTGCGTTCATCATTTTATGTAAATTGAATTATTATGAATATCTCTGTACGCGGGTCGTAGATATAATTTTATTGATAGCAGACTCCTGCGATAATCACGTATAAAATGTAATTTTGTTTATAATCGACGGGACGATATGAGTGTTAAATAACCAGTTTAGAGGTAAAAACGCGCGAGATAATTGAAGGCGCTTTTGCGACGCGGATTGGGAAACGATGTTTATACCACTTCGTTTGGGATCGTCGCTTTTTACGCGTTTTATTGCGGATGTGCGAGTCTGTTTGGATTGGACCAAGTAATGATGTTAATAACAGTACCCACTATCTCGCCGGGGTTTATTGTAAATATCAAAACCGAAGGAAGAAAATTTTCGCACATTTTCAACCTAATTTTATTTTGTTATTAAAATTTTTCGCTCACTGATTAAAATCCAATTTATAATTACGATTCAGTCTGTATATTATAATTGGATTAATTGTTTTGTATCAGCTCGGGCATGATTTTCTCTTTTTTGTTGGTTTTTTGACGTTGAAAGGAAATTATTTGCAATATGAAATTTCGCACATCCAACAATTTTATATTAATATTTAAATCTTGTTCATCGATTGAAATCCAATTAATAATTTCGATTCAATTTCTGTTTATTATAATTGGACTATACATTTTGTATCAGCTCGTATTACTTCTTTTTTTATATCAGTTTGAAAGTAACTTTACTAGAGAAAAAAAAGAACAAAAAAGATATGAATATTGAATAGGTAGCAAAAATAATCGAGTAATAATCGTCGTAGATTACATACCAACATTTTAATTGTCCGACACTAAATAAACGTGATCGTGATGAATTAATCGAGCCACCGCGAGAAAGCGCCTGTTTTTATCGTACATTTGTAAGTTATTGATTCATTCTTGCTGGCAACTTGCTGCCGCTATGATTGGCCATCACTCGCACGGCACTTTTTGCGATTGGCTATGAACGCCGAGATCATTGCGATCCATCAGCGTCGCGGTAAAAAGCTGAGGTGGTCGAGCATCATTTGTCGTGAAAAACTGTTCATTTGAAGCCGAACACACGACTTCACGATCAACACAGACCATCACAAGTACATAAATATCATCGTCATATCTTTTATGTTTACCAATTTGTTTTTTTTTTTTCTTTTTTTTTTTTTCTTCACACTCCTCTTCTCGACGCGAATTTTTAGGGTAACGAGACATTAAAAAAACATTCAAATTAATTCAGCGAACATTTTATTATACCAGACAAGATTTGGTTTTGTGTGCTGAATTATTTATAGCTTGAATTATGTATGTACTTTTTTTTGTTGTTTTTGTTTATGTAATAAAAAGTAATATTGTAAGTGAAATAAAAGGACAACTAGACGTAATACGAGCTAGGTTTACAATGTATGTTTGTAATATAACTATTTTATCAAGCGTCACATTTAGCTAAGAAAAAGTCATATCGTATTACAGGGGGAAAAATGCGTCAATTCACCATTCAAATTGGTTTCATAATTAGATCATTTTTGTGCGATTCACTTTTTCTTGCCTCGCGTTTTTTATTTTTTTTTATTTTCAAAGGGTAATAAAAAAATTGGATGTTCCAAGATCCGTTTTGCGATGAGATGGATGAAATTCACATGTCGAAAATAGTTTGCCAAGAGTTGACGGGCGTTATCGAATCGATCTGTTAGACGCAAGGATGAAAAGTGATGCTAAACGAGGGAAAACAATTCTGAATTCGCGGAGTTGTCACGGCGATCCATTATTCATAGTTGTGACAATAGCACGCATGAGTAATATAAATAAACG
The DNA here is from genome assembly GCA_025266255.1 of Trissolcus basalis. Lineage (NCBI taxonomy): Eukaryota > Metazoa > Arthropoda > Insecta > Hymenoptera > Scelionidae > Trissolcus > Trissolcus basalis. The sequence continues at coordinate 2,017 of JAAMPD010000165.1, forward strand.
ATCGTCAGGGTTCAAAGACTCGTTCTTTAAAACTGCGGAATGCGACGTTTAACGTGGGATTCGAGTGTTCGTGACATTGCTCGCTCTCGGCAGACGACGCTATCGAGGCCGATCTGACGCTCGGTCCGCTTAGGCGATTTCAAATCGAAACAACTAGCAACTAATGTGCTCTGATTACGCATGCAAGATGTAAGCTCGATTAAGTTCAAACGGGGCCTTCTTTGTCGCGCTGCAACGACCTTCACGCATTGTCTGCTTTTTTTTCTATTATCAGAATACATCTGACCAATACTTGCCCGACGAGATAAGACAGTGTACTGTTGTTTGTCGAAGATCAAGAAAAAAAAAATGAAAAAAAAATGAAACCTTTTTTTCATTCGAAAAAATATTAAATTGAAAAATTGATTCATTGAATTTATAATAATTTGAATGTTTTCGGTGGTAGATAATAGCGATCGAATTAAAAATCAAGAGTTTGAAGTGAATAACACGCACCGTGCGAGAATAATAAAATGAAAAGCCTCATTGAACGACGAGGGAAAAAGTTGAATCGCAGTTTTGCGCGCGCGAGTGTTTGTTTTTTACGCGATGAAACATGCAAGTTTGTTTGTTCGCTGTCAATGACTCGCGAGTCAATTATGACGGAAAAATCGCGACAAAAAAAGAAAAAAAAAAATAAATAACAAGAGTGGACGTATTGACGAACTGTATCAGACGCTTCTGCATAGTCGGCTATTTTTTATTGTGCGCGATTTTTTTTGCTGTCCCTCTGTTTGAAAGCCGCGTGGATGATGAGTTATAATGGCAATTAAAAACAGGGACTTTGCAATTGCAATTTTTCATTCGCGGAATTGTTCGTTGAAATATTCTCCGTGATTATTTTCTAATTTCTCAATCATCGCTGAGGAATCGAAGACAATTTTTTTTCTCTCTCTCTTTCGCACGCACCGTGGAGAAATTAAAATTGAAAAATGGTCGGATCGCGGTCTAGCGGAGTGAAAAGTTTATCGGGATAATAAATAGTAGGCAATCAGTTTCGATGATAATCATTAGCCGCGGTGGGATAAATGTATAAAGAAATATACATAACGAGACCACGGGTGAATCGAAATTAGCGATCTCTCGCGGGGAACAAAGTGCGATAATTTTTTTTTCTTTCTTTTCTCTGTTAGAGCGTCGCGAGAGTGTCGTAACTCTGGCCCTTTCGCGAGCGGATATCGCGAAGTGAAAATAAATTTGTGCCGCGGAGCGGATCCCGAGAAAATAAATCGAGCCGAGGGCACGATAATATATAAAAAGAAGGCCGGCTGGCTCGTCGACCTGCAGCCGACCTGATAATCTTTAATTTATTTTAATGACGTAGAAGCGTGACTCGCGCTTCGTCGGAGCAACGAGAGAATGCCGCGCTGCGTTGTCGGAGGTCAGGTTCACCAGCCGCGATGCGCTTGGCGCGAGACAGGGACCCTCAAGGGGGGAGCGTCCGAGACGGCCAGCGCAAAGATGCCCGAAGAAAGGGAAAAGAAAAACTGCGACAAGAGTCGACGATAAAATTTGATTCGGTAGTGCTGCGCGACATCGTGCAAAAACTGCCCTTTAAATTCGTTACATTTTAACTCATCCCCCGTTCGTCTTAACTTTTTACTCGCCGCACTCTAATCTTTTCTTTTACTACTCGTCAGCGCGGAAGTATGGAAATTTGCCGTTCAATAAAATCCCTCTCTCTTTTCCTTTTTGTCTACTTCATTCAAGTGGCCGTGTGTGCTTGTGAATCAACAATTTTCTTTCAAGATAAATGAACAATTGTGAGTGAAATTTAAAAATTAGTTGCGATATATGATTCGGAGATGTTAATCTCTATTCTCTATATTAAAAAAATGATACAAAAATGAGAATGTAAAAGAAGAAAAAAAAAAAAAAAGATATGATGATAATTTGCATGAAAAAGTATTTTTGAATGTGCGTATGTAAGATTGATAAGATATAATGTCAGCGTTCGAATTCGGTCTGTCTGGATTGGGTGAGAGTCACGACGGCCTTTTGAGCCGATCGTCACGGTCGCGGTTGCAGCCTCGGCAGAGAAACGAACGCTGGATGCTGACCGCTGCATCTTGCATATACGTATGTTTTATGTCAGCGTGCATTCTGCATTCGCGCCGTTGCCACGTCCGCTCGCTCTCCTTCGTCCGCGCGATCTCTTTCTCTCTTTCTCCGCGGCGTCTGTCCCTCTTTATATTCATCCTCCCTCCCCCGCCGATTTCGCGTCCCTCTCACACGAGAGAGCCTACCTACACACTTGACATTTCTCAAACTTGCGCCGAGTCGTGGAAAGAGTCATTGAACTCGGAAAAAAAAAGACAGAGCGATGAGGAGCCGAGCGAAAAAAGAACAACGCCGCGAATAAAAGCGTCTCATTATTGCCGCGAAGAATTGAAACAGAATGACGCATTGACGGACCTTCGCCGAGACGACTGCTCAACATTCGCCTCTTTTTTATCGCAGCTTCGTCACTCGACCAAAAGACTTTTCATTCATCGGCCACATTATTTATCCTTGGACAGTTTCTGTTTTTAAACTCAATTCAAATGATATCCGAAATTCAAATCTTTTTCAAACGTTCGAATAAATGTTGTTTTTTTCTCTCTCTCTCTCCTCCGCATGAAAAATGCACTGTCGACACAAATATATAAGTCAACTTTTATCGCATTATAATGAATGTACTCCACTTTCTCTAAAGAGACGAACGGTATCATAAAGTTCTATAAATGAAACTCTGATACCCGTCGTAAATCAAATTTAGATGAAAATTAAAACAAATACTCATTCTTATTCATCATTAATAAATTTCGATGAAGGGGATAAAAAAAATTGTCCCTCATTGAATCTCATTTGTTATTTTTGTTCCATTATTTGCTAATATTCTTCGGTCTTGAATTTATCAATAAAGAAACTTTATTATCCAATCAATTTTGCGGAGAAAATTATCGAACAAATGAATCGAAGGTAAAAATTTAGAGAAATGGAAATTTTCAAGGAGCAGCTCATAATTAAGCATCGTAAGGATGATTCGCCAATAAGCTCTGTAATGTTTGGCGTGATTTTAAGGTGCTTTTTGCCGTGCGCGCGGCGAGTAATAATTTTATGAGGAATAAAATAATTTGATTAGCGAGCGTTGCATTCTAGTCTGGTGTCCGTCTCCGTCGCGATCCCTACCTTTCTCCGAGGCGCCCCTCCCCCCTCCAGCATCTTTGCGCTCGTCTTGCGAGCCTCCTCCTTCTTTTCCCAGCCGGCTCTCCCCCGCGTGATCTAGTAGTGGTTCATATCAGATTTGCCGCGTGCGAAAAAATTCGTGCATTTTTGAACCGGCTGGAACACATTTCGCATAACGGTGCCCACGCGCGGGATGCAGAGCTACGGCCGTGACTCTCGACCGGTTGCTTGGCATAGGTCGCGGTCGGCCAAACTTCTACCGATGCATTTTGCATCTTTAATTGCTCTGAATATTTTAAATAAAAAAGCCCAACTTTTCTTTCTTTCTCTTTCTATAATTCAATTTTAAATCCATTCAATTAATTAACACTTATATATTTTTTTTTGCAATTATTATTTTTGTTACAATTTATAAAACTAAATTCTATCTATAATTCACAAACATGATCGATTTTTTCATTTTACTTTTTTTTTTCTTTCAATTAATTCTAATTTTGTTTTTTATTTTTTGTTTCAGATTCACAGAAGAGGTAAGATGCAACTTTACCGAGTGAAATGGATCGAATAAATTAAATTGTTGGCTAAAATGGTGATTATAGAATATCAGATAGAAGAGATTGGGTAACCAACGTATGTGGAGTATCGATTGATTGACAGCTGTTAATAATTCGAAAAATGCAGAGTAGCAGAGTTTACGATATCTGCGCTGTTAGGAGTGAATCGTGCTCATTCCGGAATGCGCTTGAATACGATCCTGCGGAAGGACGAGCATGCCTTATTGACCTAAGGGTTACGTCAAAGCCATGTCGGACGAGAGCATCGGCTTTGTTTATCTCGAGCGATGCCGGTGGGATGTGCGAAACAGACGCATAAGAAAAATAACGACGTGTATTCGCGAGATGGTATACGCCGATTGCGCGATCAATGAAGCCGATATTCGCGGTCATTCATTCGGCGTCAATTGGATTCAAATAGCTTTTCATCCGCTTTTTACAAACTTTTTCGAATATTTATTTTTGTACCAACAATTTTAACAGCTCGACAATTAAACTCATTTACGGCATTTGCCAGACAAAAAAAAACTTCAAAAATGGTTTAACAATTCAAACAAAGTTCAAACTGTCAAAGCTGTTTAATTTCCACGAGCAATGTTCAAAAAAGTTAGAAAAAAAAAAAAAAAAGTAAAAAGAAAAAAATTTCCCACGAACCCTTTGGACAAAAAAGAGCTATGTAAAAAGTGAATCAGCATATCCCGGGATCGGGTTGCAAAAAGTAGACGATCCTTACCTCGGTAAACTCAGGTAAAGAGTAGTCCTCGGATCACAGTCACGTTAGTTGCGATAGTTTAAAAAAGATCACATGGTATGGCACTGTGCGGACGGTCCATCCGAAAAGTATGTTCTACACCGGGTGTGTGGTGGGGGTGGTGCGAGAATGAAGAAAAAAAAGCGAACTCGTCACTGCGCGGGCGTGCGGCCGACGTGAAAGCTGCACCACGCGCTCGCGAGCCGTACGGGGAAGTCCGCGATTTTTCCCCGAATTGAGAATGACACGTCTGCCACCACTCTGTAGCTGCACGTGCAGCCGCGGAGCGGGAGGTGCACTGCTACCGCGTGGTTTTAATGTCACATCATCGCACACACAAGCGCACCGACGACAGTTGGTGCACCCCCGAAAACAAAACCGGCTGGACTTTTGTAAGAGCGAGCGGATCGGCAATGAGGTGGCTGGCGCGATCGGGCCCCACGTCGGTGCAATCTTTTCGGTCTCGAAAAGCGGCCGTGCGTGCGCACCTTACTTCGTTAAAGAGCCTTTCCGTATAAAATGCCGGGGAACCGCCGTGGTCGTCGTAACCAAGAGAGAATATCGGCCTGTGCATTCGCGTATGCTACTTGCGAGCGTCCTCGTCGGGGATTGGTCGAGACGCGAGTGGTGGGGCGACTGGCGCGAAGGTCCGAAGGTACGGCTGAGCTCGTCGAGAAGCCAGCGCGATAATCCAGGATGACGATCGCGAAAGGGGGGATGCCGCTTTTCTTCGACGGCATTACGTGGGGTAATCGCGCCCGATTCCCTGACCAACCTCGAGGACGAGGGAAGGTCGAGGCTGCGACATCCATCCCAGAGCTTTCGAATTCGAGGGTCACCGGTGCCGGCGATTCGTCTGGTTCAAGGTCGAGCACCAAGCGACCCCAACGGTTCCGCACTTTCATCGGCTTTCGTACTTTTGAATGAAACACACACAGACGGTCGCTTATCTCTTAATCAGCAGATCTGCAATTGGCATTTTTGGAATCATTTTATTTGCCAACTACTGCGGTATGATGGTGCGCGTCTGCCCAACCGCTTCCACTGTGTACCATGTTCCAAGTTGAAGAGGCAATTATGACGAATTTAATAATGACGCTGTTGAACTAAGTTTAATTGTTATTGTTTAGTTACATGTCCTGTGTGTAATTTGATGGTAATTTCAATTGCGATTTGTCAGCGCATACAAAGTGTCGTCAATTGTTCGTTGTCTATTTTATTAAGTTATTTTTCGGAGCAATTTGTTTGGCGAATGTAATTGCAATTGTGACAGTGAGTGTATTAGATAATAATTTCTCATTTTCTATTGCGATTGTTTTATTCAGCCGGTTGCGAACGAACCGTGGAATTGGTTTTAATTGGAGTTCATGTTTGTCGATTTGATTATATTTGTTAAGCCGTTAATTGTGGCGGTCGCGTAAAAATGTATAATGTTGAATCAACAATGAGACCCGCGGACTACCCGATATTGTAAAATTGAATCATAAATTGTGAACTGCGGTTCGTAAAGTTAACGATTCGGATAGACAATTTTATGATACAGATAGTCGACGTTATGATCAAGACCGTTAGTTTTAGAAATAAGTTGCCAGCTTATTTCTTTTTGCCAGGTCAAATTAAAAGGTTCCGCTTTTTATGATCTCCTCCGATGAGCTGATGGCTGAAAAATCGTTATCGCTATCTCAACGGATCATTATCCCATAAATATTACGCTCATTTATTATTTTCTCTTATTGCATTTCAGCTTGTAATAACTTTGTTAACCAAACGCGATCGATGAGAATCAACATTTTTTACATCGCTTACCAACCGATCGAACAAAATTTATTATCAACATTTTTTTGTCATTCTTTTTTCAAGCCATTTTCTTGCCTCTTCTTTTTCATGGGGGAACAAAAAAAATGTAATGAATCTTGATGCCGAGCGAGCAATCGTCAACTCGAACAATTACAACGGAAGTGCGTTTTCAACGACGATCTAAAACGAAAGAATGTTTGCATGTATCATTTGATGCTGTAATGAGTATCATTTAGCGGTGTACTTTGTGCCTTTTTGTGCGTTTTTGTTACGCGCCAGTCGGGATATTCACCCACGCGTGCCCGCACACATGAGACGATGCTCGCAGCCTCTCATTCTTCATCTCTCTCTCTCTCTCTTCTCGATCATACGTCGCGAATGAACTTGAGGAAGTTGCAGCGTTGCGCTTCTCTCTCGGCTCGATAAATCGGCTCCGAAAATTGCGGGACTCATTTATTTGCTTAGACGACGAAGAAAAAGGACGTGTTTGCGATGATTGTTAATGATTCGAATAATGCAAGACAATACCCCGAGGTCGTTGCATCGCACGATCAAATATATATTTATGTGCAATGAACGCGTTATTGAATGCAGCAGTACACTCGATTGAACTGTGATTGTAGGTTAATGTTATAACATATGTTAATTGTAATGCGCACTGCAAAAATTGTTGCGAGCGGTTTTGTACCGGCACATCACTCGTGAGTTTCAATTTTTTTGTTCAATCTGCGCCTCAAATTTGTAGCGCAAAATTATACACCGCAGTATTATTATGACGATTCGGCTGCACGATCGCACTTTATTGGACCGCGTTCAAGTTTTATTATTTATAGTGCAACGGGTTCTTATAAATTATTCGACACTGTTCAGGCGGCTTTTTTACATAACGCAATATTTGTAATTCACCAAACAGTTTGGTTAAATAATTTTTTGTCCTCTGGGTACGCGGGATAGTGACAATTCAAATTTGACAGATGGTCTAAAATTGGCAATAGGAATGAATAAAAAGTTGCAATTCAACTCTGCGATTGGGCATTGATAAAAATACAGTTTCACATTTTTTTCTTAACAGTTGGCAAAAATTTTTTTTCCATACACAGAGTCATTAAAATTGCTGCATATTCTAATTAATTAGATATAAAGTGATAAGAAAAGGCTTATCTCGTAACTTTAATATATTTATTATAAATGCGATAAGTAATGCGAATAAAAACTGCACCGAAGCGACCCATTTTTCGCGATACGATTACAAGCCTGAGAATATAATTTTTTGTCGTCGTTGCACTTGGTGCTCTCGTTGCACCCATACGGAATTTCTCCGCGCGTGTAATAATAGCATCAAGCAGAAAAATAATTCCGAGCTTATTTCGCGCTGGCAAAGAAAACCGCGCGCGCGAGCGGCCTTCGCCTCGCCTCCGTGACAGAGGAGGGTCGAATTAAAAATAAGAACCCCGCGATTGATCGCTTTTTTTTCTCCCTCCCGAACGCGCCGTTTATATTTTTTCCCCACTCCTCTCCGCCCACTTTTTTTCCTTCCATCAGCATCTTGTCGAAATTTTTTTTTCTGACCCAGATCTCGGATCTGCGCTATTTTTTTCTCGCCGCACGAGCCGGATCTTTTTATCTTGTGACTGCGCGCGCGAGAGCTCACTCTCCCTTTTTCCTGCATCGCATTCTTTTTGGCATGCCGGTGCCCCTCTGCAACTCCTCGCACGCACTCCTTATCTTTCGTCTCGCGGCGTCTCTCTTGCTCCGCGCGCCCTCCTTCTCCTCCCCCGCGCGATCCGGCCAAACAACTTCTTCTCCGCAATTCTTTTGCCCGAAGTTTGCTCGCTCACTCGCTCATTCCTCCGTTCTTTCTTTCATGCTCGGGCTCCTGACCTACGACTACGTTCGCGTAGCGGCCAAATTTCGTCAGCTATAATATAAAAACGATACGCCCTGTTGCGTCACGTCAGAAATATTATACGTTAGATAAGGCTTAGAGGGTATAAGTTTCGTTGAACGCATTATCGTTTTTTTTTGCACAGAATTCCGTCGCCAGTTGGCTTTTGTTGACACATATCGTTCATTGCGGAATTTTTTAGCGTGAAAAGTGATATTATTTTCGTGATTGGAATATAAGAATAATGCTTATTTGCAAATTATATTGCACTCTTTTTTGTCCGTTTATTTTTCTTTCTTTTTTTTTCTTTCATAGTTGGAGAAGTTGAGGAAAAAGCTGATTTGGTATGTTTGATATGGCTACAATGTTGATGCAGATCAGAATGAGTTCCGAGTTAATTGGCTTTTATAAATAAAAGCTACATGATTTAGAATCAGTCACAATGCCGTTTAGAATAAATTAATTTGATTGCGCAATTAGTTTCTTTCGATGTTGATTTATTTTTTGACAACCACCTCTGAAGTGTAACAACATGCGTCTTATCGGTCGGACAAACTTGAATTGTAAATTTATCGACTAGACTAATCGCAACTACATTCACGATTTGAATTTATCTCAATCATTAATATACCCTTATTATAATTCAAATTGATACAATGGTTATTTTCAAGCACCGGCCGAAAATGACAATTCTTAATGTTTCTCGTTTCAAACGTTCCTTTTGTTTGGCTTTTTTATTAAAATACAATTCTCACGATGGAGAATTGAAAAAAATTGTTGATTGGAAAAGAGAAGCTAAAGAGGCAAATTTTTGTAACGTGCTAATTGTTTTCTTTGCCTTTAGAAGTTGAAATGAATTCAAAAGCTGGATCTGTTAATTTGCGGAATAGCGAGAGTACAAAATTAGTTTTTCAAAGAACGACAAATCTCATGCGGAGTTACGAAACCCGAACGTCTGAACGCAAAAAATGTTGAGGTACTGCGAAAAGTCTGGTGCTATATTTACCGTCGCGTTCGGCGTACAATTCGGTAATAGCAAGAAACGAAGTGAGAGAAGAAGCGAGGGAAAAAAGGCAAAAGACGAAAATTGTTCGGCAAAGCGCGCGTGTAGCCGCTCTTTCTCGCAAAAATCTTTGCGACCGTCTCCCCGCGCCTCGACAGTCTCCGCGAGAGCGCTGGCAAAAGATCGTTGCCCTTCTAAATATAAGTTTGCAAAATCGAACAGCAAAACTGCGCGGGTTTTGCCACAGTTGTGCACGGCTTATTGCCGCTGAATCTTTCTCTGTCTGTTACTCCTTTTACTAGACAGAAGAAAGGGGCGAAGAAGTAACTTCTCCCAGAGTTGTAACAAACGCGGCCAAAATATCACTCGACGCCCGAAAAATCTTGCTATTATTTGTCACGCGCCTTTCACTCAGATAAATTTGGCCACTCTGGTTTGATTAATGCACGACATGGTGTTCTCGGTTGCACATATTTTTATCACGATTCCTGTATACAACAAAAATTCATTCAATTTGTTCGCAATTCCTAGTTTATGTTCTTCTAATTTTACGTTATATTTTAAAAATAAAAAACATTGTCGACGAAAAAAAAAAAAAAACTTACGAATTCGCTACGTTTCATATCGAGATGAAAAATTGTTTGGATGAAAAAGTTGTGAGCGCGCCCGGAGCGGCGATGACGATCTTCGGAAAGCGTAGTGAAATTGGCGCTGATAATTTGTTGTCTCTTGGCGCTGGAAGCACTGTTTTGATGAGTGACTAGGGTCGTGGTTCATTGTTATTGCGGTCTGCAAATGAAATCTTATCGGGACGCTGCGGTGAGGCGTACGGCGTCGCGCGGTGTCAATGTACGATAAAAAAAAGGCACACGCTCTTTCTCGCGAGAGACGTCGAGTGTGGGCGTCTCTCTTTCTCTGAAACTCGGCTCGCTCTTTCTCTGGCTCTTAGGGTAGGTCACGGCAAAACCGCGTGTCAGCCAGAAAGAAAGAGGCTTGCTCCGAGCGAGAGAGAGCGCGCGATGCCAATTCGCGTGCGATGAACGAGGACCAACTCTGAGACGGCGATAAAGAAACGGGATAGGGCAAGACGAGCCAGAAAGAATGAAATAAGAAATAAAGGAGCAGAGACGATGCCCCTTTTCTATACGCGGCGCTGAGACGATTACTCCGCGCGCACGCTGCGTCCTTGTCTCGCGCTCGGCCGCATGCGGTCTCCCCGGCTGGCTCGTACATCTTTTTATCGGGCTCCATCTTTTGCGTAGGCGATATTCGCACACGGCGAGCAACAGCGCCAGCTCGCAACTCCATCTTTTTTTTTTCTCGCGCGAGTACCCTTCGCTCGCGAATAATTAATTCCGCGGAACGGCCCTTTGTTAATTGCATAATGCCCGTGTTTTATTGGCCGATTATTATTTATAGACGAGCGAAGAATCGCCGGTGAGGAGAAGAAGAAAAGAAAAGGAAGAAAGAACGAGACATTCACAAACGATCATGAGAAGTTTAATCCGCCGGCCATTCTTTATACGACGAGAGTCCACGAGAGAAAGAGAGAGGGGCTTTGTTGCATGCGAGAGCAAAGTTTCGTCCGCGCGACGCAAAGTGGCAATGAACGCTCGTGAAATTGATAAGAACGCTCGCAAATTCGTGCGTAAATTACTGTTATTTTACAATCGCGTTTATTTGATTTCTCAAAGTGTGGTTTTCTTTTACCAACTTTTTAATGTGCGATAAACTCCGTACCTTTCAATTTATTAAATGAATTTTTGATTAAATTAAATCAAATTTAACATAGTTTTCATAATAAAATCCAACAAACAGGGCGATTATGAAATTGACAATGTGATCTTTCGGGCCATGTAATTACAGATTTAAATTAATAATTCAAAGCACCCGCTGGAAATATAGAGCATTATGCTAATATTGGCATAATAACGTTGCAACTATTATAATAATTAGTCGTTTAGTTAATAATTAAAATAACTTTTTGTTTCAAATAATGAAGTTGTAAAACTTATTGCGTTTGAAAATTCACACACAATTTTTGAATTTGTTATTCGTCCTGTCATTCTCTTTTCGTTCGAGAAAAATGAATAATCCATATGTGCAAAAAATTTTTTAAATTCCGATCAAGAACTGTGAAATTATCGGTTCAATAAACAAAGTTTTAAATTATTTTGTGGGAAAAGATTCAATTATTATTATTATTGAGATTGAAATTGAATAATTTCATTAATTAAACGACAAAAGATAAAGTCATAACAATAAAAAACGGATAAGAAAACGTGGAGCGTAGGTCTTAATTGGCGTACCAGGGTTGATTAAAAACACTTAAGACTCAACGGTAATTATCAATTCACACGGAATTCGATATTATGCCAAGTACTTTGCTACGGATACGTGTGTCTATCTTTATGAAAAAGTTGCTGGCGAACAGAAGTTGCGATTTAGAAATAGGGGTGGGGAGGGGGTGGGGGTCAGTTATGACGGGCGATCATGCAATCTGAAAATCATAGAAAATTACTGAAAACCGAAGAAGCAGAGACAAAGAGCTTTCTTGTTCGGGGGGGCTTAAGACGTCATATAATTTTATCTTGGGCCGTAACGGCCGCGCTGCACGGAACCGTTTCTTCGATTTGCAACGCAGCCCTCGGAGGGTGCGTGAAGCATGAAACAAAAGCGCGACGTGGCAAGACCGTTATTTAAATGCGAGTCCCGAAGCGCAAAAAAATGGTTCAGCCCGACGTGAGAAACTCTAAGAAAGTTCCGGGCTCGGCTTATCGAAAGGATTCCTACTGTTATTATTGCGATCGTTTTTTGTCAGTGTCGCGTGATTGCAGCCGGCTTGGGGATCACGCGTAGCAAAATATTAGCCCAAGCATGTTAGGCGTTTATGAATATTTCAAACGATTCGGCGAGGGTGAGCGTGAAAAAAAGATTTTCGTGATGAGTGCGATTCGATTACTTTTTGCTTTGTGTGCATTGTATAGATACCTTTTGATTGCCAATTTTGTTATCACGATTCTTTGAACTTTTCGTGTAATTTGAATAAATACCATTTAGTGAAATATTTTTCGATAGAAAATTGTAACTTGTTTCTTATGCTTTTTGAATGGAATGAAAAAAAAAAAAAACAATAATGATTTTATTTTTATTTTTTTTTTTTCTAGGAACCGAAAATGAGATGTATTAATTGAAAAGGTTTACAACTGAATTCAATCTCATTCATCGTTTAGAAACAAGAGTCGTCGACAGTGACGTGAGAAATGATCGTCATCTCCATATGAAATTAAACGCCAGTCCACATTGAGACAATAGAAGAAAGTATAACTCGTTCAGCTCGTAACCCTTTTATAAATTTTTTTTCATCGTCATTTTCATTTGTGCAAACAATTCCGACGAACGTGGAGAAGCGATACCAGATCCGGTTTCGTTCCGGGTTGGCAGATGTCGCGCAAATCCGGGATCGACGTGGATCCTCGCGAAACAAAGCCAGAGAAGCGGAAGGAAGAAAGGAGCAAGGCAAAAAAAAGTCAATTTGAATCGCGCGCGAGCGTAAGGGTTGCGTGCTCCACGAGTGACAGAGGCGACGAAATAATTGGAATTTAATTTACGTGCAGCGCGCAAAAAAAGTCCCCCCAGTTGGCTTGCGAATTAGCCATGAGAACGTTGTCGCGGGAGTGCATGCTCGAGTATTTGGATAACTTTTTTTTGTCATTCCCACGTTCCCGCTGCGAATTCGCAAACAACTTTTTTTTCATCATCCCGGGCCACTTTGCGCCCCGAGTTCATCATTTTTTCAAGCTTATGTACACGCCATGAATGAAACCGTATTTTTACACCTGTTTTTCGTATAACCAAAAAATACGCTTTTATGTATTCATTTCATTTGTTTATTTACTCCAAATATTTTCACAGCTAATTTGCTGTTTAAATAATGAATTTGGTGGAAAAAAAATTGACTGATCATTTTGTGTGCTTTTTTGTTGCAGATTTTTATTGGGCAAGTTCAAAGAAAGTTTAACGAAAGGTTCCAAAGTTCGAAGGACGAGTATCTTGAAAAATTGACCGACCGGAAGGAGGGTGCAAAAATGTGGCTTCCTCATTCGTCTACACGCGGTTGGCTCGAAAAGAAGCCACGGCTTTTTCTACACGTTCTTTCCACTCTCCATGTGAGTGCACTCCGTTGGACCCATTTTTATTCACAAAGTTGGTAATTCATAAAGGATTATGCTTTTGCGCCAATCAGACGGGTTGTTTCTTTTTTCATGTCTATAGCAAGAAAAAAATCCATACTTATTTTCATACTTCTATTCAATAAACTAGAAACAAAAATAATAAAAATTATTGGCCAACTTCAAATTGAATAAAGATGGAAATCTCGGATTGACCATCCACCCATAACAGATGTGGTTTGGCATATAATTTTGCAATTGCGCAATGATCGATTACGAGCTGACCCAAATGCGTCTTAACAAGGCCTCCCCGATTTTATGTGATTTCAAAAAAGGCACTTCCTTTTCTCGTTCTGTCGAAAATGTTGAAATTCAGTTTGTCATTTGGAATGACAGATGCTTGATATGCTGTTATTTTCTTTATCCGAGGCAAATAAATGGCTCGCTTGTGTCGACGCAAAATTGCACGGTTACGGTAACACGATCGCTCGATATACACAAGACGAAGAAGCATTTGAATTGGCCTTTCCCCGCACCTCCAACCTGTTACGTTGCTTCTTATTATTCCACACATGTTTTTACAACGACTTAGATGCGTTTCATAACGTTAAATAACTGCCAGGTGTATACTTAATTCTCGGATGGAAACACCTCAACGCTTTTATTCAATGGTAAAATTTTTGCCTTCCCTTATCTTGAGGGAGGGTGGCAAATTTTTTTTCCTGCTCCGACCTTTTTCCGCTGCGAAAATAGCCCGCTCACTTTTATCCGTAATGCTGAAAGAACGGCTATCGGGACAGAGGAAACGGAATTAATAACAGCATGTTGCCGCGGTGAGGGCTCGCCCTTCGGGCTCCAATTATTTTTCCCCCCGCAAAAAGCAAGAGACTCGCTAAAAGCTGCGCGATTAACGCAAGTGTCACGCCAATCATCAATTAAAAATATTACTACTGTTTTCTTTTCAGTTTTCACATTAACATATTGCAATGTGAACCGAAAAAAATTAAGCAAATAAAGAAACAAATTTAATGATAATACAATTGATTATTATTTGAGCAAAACTTTTTACGTTTTTCTTTTCTCTTTTAGGTTGGAAAGTCGAAATATCCAGGAAAAACTGCGGATCACTCGGAACTATACATCAGTTTGGCGTACAAAAATACGAGTAAAAGTTGGGCGCTTGGAATGAAATTAAACTCGATCAAAGTAGAAGAAAATAAGCGCTCGCGAGCTGCAACAAATGGAAAAGAAGGGCAGACAAAACAATTTCGGCCCATCGGCGCGTGTTTGGCGGCTAAAAAAGCTGAGACTGGACGGCAAGTTGCGGAAGCAAATGTTTTAATTAAATCTCGCGCGCAAACTTTTGCATCGCCTTTGCCGGCGTTTTTGTGATTTTCCAAAAGTTTTGCCCGCCTCTCTTTTAAGAAGCCACGCTTCCGCGGCGGAATAAAAGAATCCGCAAAAACAAAAGAGCGGACTACTTAACGATACAAATTGTTGCGCCGGTAAGTTTCGCGGCGCCCCCGACGTAACGTCGTTTTCCTCGCACTCGTTAGCGACTTTTTCCTAGCTACTTTTACCGCCCCCTGCTGTCTCACCAACACCATTCGGTTGTGACACGAGTCCCCACCCCTTTTCGATAGCTCCTCTGCAAATCATGCGTGAAATTGTTTTCGCACTCGCCGCCGGCTATTCGCTACATCCGGTTAATGTGATACACTACACGTACGCTCCTACATATGGATCCAACTGAGATCAGGATAATCCTGTGACCGTAAATTGCACGAGGTTATTGAAAAGAAATTCAATTTGGTAACGGGAATTTTGACGATTCATCGAAATCAAATTTGTCAAGACCCGGCAAGTTCGTTTTGTCTTTAAGAGTAACTTTTTAAAGCGCATTCAACATTTCAGTAACTTCAATGAGGTGCAATTAAAAATTGTGCCGAAAATGTATTTTTAGCAGTTCCAATTAGTAATAAGTGACGATTTAAGACCGCGAGGTATCACGAATCTATTAATACTTAGGTAACAGCGAAAATTAATATAAATCATTATTTTTAACGCTTATTTTTAATTGCACGCATTATACCGCGACCGAGTTATTTCGGGCGAAAATTCTGTTTCATTTTTGCTTGCCAACTGTCTTAGTTTGAGAATTATGAATATTACGTTTAAAACAAAATTATTAATTGCACACAAATTATCGCAACGGTATTTAACGCCTTTTAAGCAATTTCAAGATGTTAAATCTTCTTATTTTTCGATCTTATTTGTTCTACCTCGGTTGGTTCTAATTTTTTATTTGGTACTTGGCAATTTCGAAATTGAGCAATCGATTCATCGATTGACGCACGATAGAGAATATACTGACAACCGCAAATTAATTAGTCACGATTTTCATCCGACGTGCATGGTATCTCTTTTGTATTTCCGCGTAAATTATTTTGTGTTTCAATTAACGAGAGACAACTCCCTCATATGCACTACTTTCTAATTTCTTCTGATAAGTCCAAAGATTTGGCATTTCGCAAGCAGAGGCTGAATGATGAATGGGCAAAGCACCTCTGCTGCTCGCTTATCTGTCATATTTTCTTTTTTTTTGACCCAGCCAACGCTTTCAGTTTTGATTGGAAAGTTAACAGAGCCAGACTTGAGCTGGCGATCGTTCGTATCACAATTGGTGGCAAATTTTGCGAGTGATCGACACGAAATCAACACAACATCGAACAAACAATACACGTATGGTGCTTGGAATCGGAGAGATCAGCTTGTAGATCGAGCTCGCTGTTGAAATTGATGGTCATGTTCGCGTGATTGTTTTGTTTTTCCACATCGGCCGCAGACATTGTGTGCCGCCGTAAGGTTTAATAGACATTAAATTTGGCCATTCTTCAAATAGAGCGGCGAACAAAAATAACTTGGCGGCGACTATGTATGTTTCGATTTAATTTGTATAAATAGACAACTGTTTCCGAATTGCAAAAAAAAAGAAGAACAAAAATTGTCCACATTTTGCAAAACAAAGCCGGATCAAGTTTTCATTTGCACCATAAAAGAAGAAAGTGTCGGAACGGAGATGAATGAATCAAAAGATGTTAAATTTTAATTGATCAAAGTGTTTGGTGGCTTGAGAAAAAAAGATAGCGTTTTGTTGTTTTTTTGGTCCGCTCGTTACAAAGGAGGGAACAGCACTTTGCCGCAAAAATATATTGGGCTCGAGCGCGAAGCTGGTCTCTCATATATTTTTAGTTTGAAAAGAAAGTATATGAAGTAGTAAGTGTCAAGTACATGTACGTGCACGGGCAGCATGCAGGGCCGGGTGTGCGTGGCTGCGTGAGCCCGGCAAAATTGGCCAAACAAAAGAAGTCGCGTGGACAATTAAAGGCGCAACAACGAGGAGAGAAAAAACAGGGGACAAAATAAACGAGGAATGCAAAAGCGCATCCAAAAACAAACGAACGAAAAAATGGTGAAAACGAAAAAAAGAGAATAAATGATCGGCAAACGAAAAGGTGTTTGAACGAAAACAAAAGAAAGCGAACGGGTGATGGAACTGGGTTCAAAGTAAACGTCTAAAAAGGGGTTGAGTGTTCAACTCACTCGCTGCAGGGTGGACCAGCATTCTTCGAGGCTGATGTTGCCCACTCCTCCACCACCGCCGGTACTCCCCAGTCCCACTCCTCGAGACTATCGGGCAAGATAAGATACTGGCATTAGTTTGCGTCTCCGTCTTTGACCTCGACCACATATTACGTTTGAAAGGAATTTCCAACAAACATCGCTAAATTGATCGAACTTGCATGCTCCTCGGGTTACTCACTTGACCAAATTATCCAAGCTTCATTTAATCTTTATCTACTTGTAGCTATATTTACCGCGTGTCACATTATTGTTAATCTTTTGTTATTTAACATTTAATTTTGTGACAAAAACTGTCGATTGATTTAACGGTCATCAAGTCAATAGCCATCATTCAATAATTTAGTCAAGTTTCAAGTACGAATTAGAAGTTTAACATAAAATGATAAAAAAACCAATCAGAATTGTTTAAACGAAATTCCGCGTAACATAAAACGCAATATCGAAAGCGAAATAAATCAATAAACAAAACAGTCTTCATAACAAATAACGAATTTCCAGCAACGAAAATAATAAATCTTGAAGAGAGCTCGAACTTCGACATCAAACGAGAACTGCGACGGCTATTATTAATACGATTCGCTCTGGTCAAACATTATTTTAAAGATCTCATGACTCAACGTTAACTTGCACAGATAAACACAGATACCGCAACAATAAAAGCATTGTTATACAACTTGACAATCTTTTGTTGTAATTGCATTCTGTCACTGACAAAGAAATTTTCTCCGCTGTTAAATGAATTTACTGTACGATAGAGACAAAACAAAAAATCGAAGTCTCATGAATTGATTTGCCTGTTTCATTGCCCCCAAAATAACATTGATAAAAAATGTGCATTGCGAAACTGCATGAAAAGAATGAAAAAAGGTTTGAAAAATTTGTGAATTGCCGGTCAAATGAGATCTGTCATAAGTGAATGACGTCATCGCGTTTAGAGAATTTCGCAGTCGCGGGTGTGCGCGAGTTCTCTTTTTGGTTGCGAAGCACGTGACACGACCACCGAGTGGAAACAGTGTCGGTTCGATATATTTTCTCCGGCAACGTCTTCGCAGCCGACGGTATGACGTATGCGTATGGTGTATTATCTGTGTTGCGCGGGTCAAGAACCCCGAGAGCGAGACGTATCTGCATCCCTGGCGTCATTCGTGTGCGTGTGTACACTCCGCTGGCATAGGTGGTGAACGCGCGTATATGTACCGCGTCTGCGAGAGTCAACAAACTCGGGAGTGTTGCGTTAGAACCGTGGTCAGTGTGCATCATGGCACACGCACAGACTCGCGGGTTTTCGAACAATCGACCAAATCATTCGTGGAATGCAACTCGATCGACCGACTGAACGATACCTCGAGTGCTCACGTGACACCAAGGTGTGCGTGACGTCACGATTAGCCGCGATTGATGTCGAGAACCCCGGAGTTTACCGAAATACCAAACTTTTCTAGAATTTCCAAAACGAAAATAATAAACAACAATTGACAAAGAAAAACTGTACAACAAAATCATTGACAATAATTGAAAATGAACTTTTTTTCTACAGGAGGACAGAATTAAGTTTTAGAATGACAAATTCTCACCTGGATTTCATTGACAAGTTTTTCGGTCAGGGTGTCGTGTGAGTCTTGGCTGGCAGCCCCAGGGCTCAACATGGAATTCTGCGAATGCTGCTGTTGGTTCCCGGAGACGTTCATGCCCCCTAGACTGCCGTTTTGGCTGATGCTGTTGGCCATATTGAGCGCCTGTACCTGAAGGTTTTGGGAGAGGTTTTGGGCCTGCTGCTGTAAGCTCTGCTGGTTGAGGCTCTGCGACAGGTTTTGGGCCTGCTGCTGGAGACTCTGCGTGAGGTTTTGTGCCTGGTTCTGGATGTTCTGTTGCAAAGTCTGACTCGTCTGGCTGAGGTTTTGTGGCTGGTTGAGCAGCTGCTGTTGTTGCTGCGGCGACAAACTAGGTGTCATGCTCTGTGCCAGGTTGTGTTGTAGCGTCTGACCGAGATTCTGCTGGATGTTCTGTGTGAGGGCCTGAGTCAGAGCCTGACCGAGGTTTTGGTTTAGGGCCTGAGCGGCCTGCACAGCCTGGACCGTTAACGAAGGGCTAGAAGCCTGGCTGGACATGTTTTGCTGTGCTGCCTGAGCCTGGGCCTGAGCCTGGGCCTGAGCCTGTGCTTGAGCTTGGGCCAGGTTGTGCAAGCTTTGAGCCATGCTCGTAGAAATAGCATTTTGATGATCGGCCTGCGAAGGCGAAGGCGTCGTCGGGGCCGGCGACGACTGATGCTGGCCCTGGTTGCTGGGTGTGTTGATGGTGAGGGTGTGCTGCTGCTGTTGCTGCTGCAACTGCGACGTCGAATTGGAATTCGACTGGCTCTGACTCGAGTTAGTTTGTCTTGACTGTTGCTGCTGTGTCTGCTGGTTCTGCTGGTTCTGCTGCTGCTGTTGCTGCTGCGACTGTGAAGTCCCAAGGGGACTGTGCATGGGCTGTTGGTTGTGTTGCGCTGTCTGCGCTGAATTTGCGATCGGACTGTGCTGCATTCCGGGCGAATGCTGAGGCGGTCCGCGTTGGGGCTGCTGCCAGTAGTCGGACATCTTGAAGACGTGCTGGCGCAGCGCGTGCAAGTTAGCCGCGGCGGTGACGGCTGATGTCTGAACCTCCATTGGTTCAGGCGCGAGATCGGGCTCGGGAGAAGTGCACGGGTCTTCGTCTTCTTCCTCGTCCTCCCGCTCTGTAATGTCTTCCTCCTCTTCGTGCAACCTGGCGGACCTTGTCGGGTCGGCTTCTGGGCCACATGCGCTGTTGTCGGGCGGCTCGTTTGGTCTTGCACCACCGCCAGCACCAGCACCGAATCCTCCGGGAGCGCCTATCCCACCCCCCGAGTCGCCAGAGTGATGATGATTCCCCAGATGGTGCTGGGGATGGTGCTGGGCCTGGTGGTGCGGATGTTGTGGCTGATGGGGATGGTGGGGCCGCGGTTCCTGGTTCTGTGTGTGGTGATGGTGCTGTGGCTGAGGTTGCTGTGGCTGTTGCTGCGTGTGGTGCTGATGGTGCTGCTGCTCCAGGCCAAAGTCCGGTTGGGCTTGTGTCTGGGCGCGCAGGTCCAGGGCCGCCGTCGCGTCCGAAATCTTGAGGCCTTCGCGCGAAGCCCGGGCTACCCCCTTCCGGCGCAGCTTGGCCGCTTTTTCTCACCCCTTTTGGTAAGCAGCTCGACGCCGGGCACACCTCCGCGCTTGCCACTGTCACTCGTCGCGCGACGGACGATTCCTCTCGGATGCGGGCAACGTCACTTTCTCGTCAGCGCCGGCTTGCTAACAGCAACCGTTCTTCTCTCGCACATGTAACTTATCCTTGTTCTCTCCTCTCTTCTATCTCCGCCGGCAAGACTCTCTCAGTCTTGTTTTCCTCCTTATGTACAATCGTGCCTTGTGTGGGTGTGAGTGACTTTTGTGTTTGAGTGTGAATGTGTGATATTATGCGCGCGCAAGAATGTCCTCTTCACCAAGAACAGTCTCTTTTCTATCTACTTATATCCTAGCATATACTTAAGTTCAGGTTAAATCAGGATTGCCCAGCCCGGACGGCGTAAACGAGACGGAGTTTGTCACGGACTCGTATGGATTTTGTTCGAAGGCTCGCTCTTGGCTCGTCTCTGAGCCCAAGTTGTCTCCTCTCGAGGTCGAATTTCGTGTGGATTCTACTCGTCCCGTTGTTGCCCTGAGTATTAGCCCCGTTATGTGTATGCTTTGTGTGTGTAAGTGTGTATTTGTGGTCGTCACGCACTTCGCGATCAACAAAGTGCGATCTCTGCTCCTTCTTGGTTGTCTCTCTGACGGGACGAGTTTGCTCTTGCTCGTGAATCCTTCCTCGTTCGGCGCTTCCTTCCTAGCGTCCGCGATTTGACTCCCTCTCGACAAAAAATGCGACTCTATGGTTAAAATCCTCAAAAGGTCGTATCGATTATCGATTACCGCGTCGTACCGATCGTCGATGATGGTAGTAGGATTTGCTTCTTATTATCGTTTAGAGTATGTTTAAATTAATATTGCACTTAGGTACACTCGTTTTTTGAACACACTGAAATATATTATCTCGTACGGCGCGGGGGGATTCTCACTTTCTTCCTTACTTCCTTCTTGCTCTTCGTGTTGTTCTCTCGATTTTTGATAGCTCCGCCGATTGTTCACTCTCGCGTTTCTCTTGGTATGCCTTTGCTCTTACTCCCCTTTATACTCTTTTTCGTACGATTGCCTACTCGACGCGTTCTTCGACTCGACTACTAATCCACTGTGCTATATCCCCGCTTCTATCCGCGTTTTTCTTCCTGTTCTTCTCTTCCACTCTCGCTCTCGTGCTCTTTTTCTGCTTCCTCGTCTTATTCTGCTTCTTCCGCTTTGTCCAGTCTTCCTCTCCTGTGCGGGAATCTCTCGCTGTAACGCGTCTCCCGCTCGAAGCTGCGAACAGAACCAAACAATTCCGTCAGACAAACGTCCCTCCTTAAAGCACGTCTTGACATTCAACACCGCGCAACACTCGCACTTGAACCCTTCTCAATTCGGAACTCGCGACAATCATATTTCATCATCGAATCGAACCGTTCAAGTACGAATGCTCGCGGCAACAAACAATTATTCACTCAATTTCTTTTCCCATCTTCGCCATAAACAATCATTCCCGCATTCGAACCGTCACACAATCATCAAATTTCACTATCCCATTTTTCATTTTGTTTCAACACGTTTTCTCAGACATTTCATTTTATATTGCAGGTTCCGCACTCGCAACTCTGGACACTGTTCGTGACGAAGGGACCGAAAGGAGAAACAAATTTCTATGACACACCACAGTCGACGTTCGAATCGCTATTTTAATCGAAGACTTCATGTTTCATTGAATACAATCCCGTCAACCCTTGCTGTGCTCGCTAAACCTGATTTCGTCTCTTGTTACTTTTTTTTCCGCAAAGTGACATCGAAAAAAGGACTGCGAACAAAAGGTATCGAACCTAACAAGCCATTCTTGTTCACTCGCAAAAAAATACCAAATCCCTAATGAGAGAGAAAAAGTGAATTAATCTCTATGCACGGTCGTGACTAGTTCAACATCTTCCGTACGAATGGTGTCCGACGGATCAATTGGGTTATTGTTCCGTTTACAAGTGAAGTAAACTTGTAACGGCTGTTAGCAACCAAGTCAGAAGGTTCGCTCGAGAGTGTTGTGCGTCGGCGAAATTGAACTTGTTCAAAATTTATTTTTCACTTCTTAGCGACAACTCTTGAGTTTCAAAGAGTTCGAAAAATATGAGAACTGATTACTCGGGGGATGAATAATTGAAGCTCATAATCTTGGATTTTGAAGGACGTGGCACTATCAAAAATGTTTGAGCAGCCTGCAAAGATAGGATGGAAATTTCAATAATGAATTTCAATAATGAACTTTGATATGCACGATCGCTGATGTTCACTGTTAAATATTCATCAGTCATTTGAACGGCCCAATCAGTCGCAGAAATCACAACTACTGCAATCTGATGAAAACCCGTGCACAAGAATTACTCATTCACTTTGATCCAAAATGTGAAACACTGCCTGCAACAACATCAGAGTTCTGTTTGCCAGAATGGCGAGATTTTGCAATCTGCCATACGTTCATCCGTATAACACTTGTCAAACACCACTTTTCAATCAAAATCAAAATTATTGTTTATTCGTTCTCATGTTTCAGCGCTCGTCTAATGAATTCGCTTTAGTGTCATTATTTTTAATAATTAATCGTCAAAAATTATACGGCTAACTTTGAAATTTTTGTCAATCCCAACTTTGAGGTGATGATGAGAAGGAAAGAAAAAAAAAGGACATCAACTCGAGTGGATATAAATAAATTTTTGTGCGAGGTGAATTTTGTATTTTGATAGGTACGGTTGAGTGTTTGTCAAAGTTACGAACGATGATTTCCTGGCGTGCGAGTTGGCCGTCGCGACGTTGGGATTGCACATGTCATTCGGAGGGTTGTAATATAAAGAAAAAAAAAGAATGAGCGTGTGATGAAAAAAAGGCGCGATACAGGCCTGCTTCTTTTCACGGGCAAACGTAAATGCGATGAAACGCGTATAATGAGGCGGCTGTCGTGTTACATAACATGCCATTGTCAATAAGCGAGGAACGATAACACGCGTCAGAAGGACGCAAAAAGCGCCGAGGAAATGAGTTTGCTTTGCTAAATGGCGTTTTTATGCTGCACCATCGCGGACAACAACGTAACTCGCGCTCTTTTTTCCACGCTGTAATGCGCCTGATATTGTTTAACTGCACTTTACATTTTGGTGGCTTATTGTCGAATCATTCGTCGTCGTTGACAGATTCGCGTGAATTCGGACTTTGAAAATCCAGCGGATCAATTAACGCGACCCTTGACCGGATTGACAGGTTGCTGAACCTAAGGGTCGATTTTGACTTTGCAGCATCATCGGAAGATGACTCTCGAGATAAACTGATAGTCGGCCTTCACACGAGTCGAGGAACTTGGAAGTTCGACCCGAGAGACAAGCATCAAGATCAGACCATTCCATTTGGTGGTGAACTTGTTGGTTTGACGAGTGTTATCGAAATCTCATTCTCCAACGGGGTAGTCAAAATTGCGTGTCGCGAGTTTGTCGCGGGCACTTGCACTTGTTGGATGGAAGAACAGTCGGTGATCACAAAACGCCGGTGCATGATGTCCGCACTTAAATTTTCCGATGTTCGTGGCGTGCAGAATCTCGAGAGACACTAGCCAAAGCTCGCAGTTCGGGCCGTCAACTTAGGGTTGGAGGGGACAGAGGTCGAAAGAGGGGCAAAGGTCGTAAAATCGGTTAAAATCGAAATAAATAATCCAGAGGTACGGGGTCAAGTGTTGCGGGTGACAGTCGCGGGTGCTTACATCAGAGCACTGACTTGTCGGAGATATGCTGGTACTTGGACGACATGGGCGACACTTGGCTGACTACTCGACTGACTCTTAAGATCCGACTAGGGTAAAGACGACGACCGGAGGAAAAAGCAGTTTTCCTCTTGCGCGTTCGAGTCCTTGACGGAGAAGGAACCGAACTGACTCGGGTTCGCGGCTCGCGAGAAATGCTAAGTCCTTCTCCGTGGCCCGGTGGTGGCGCGCGTCTCAGACCGCGTGCGTCTGACTAAAAGCCACCCCCCGTGCCTTAAAGAACGCGACGGGTAGGGGCGTTGTCTTAGGTGGTGCGCGGCCGCGAAAATTCTGACCGAGCTCCGCTCCGCCGCGGTTCTACGCGAGCCAAGTTTTGCGGGGGCCTCGCGCGTCGGGACCTCGGTCCCCGCTGGCGGACTCGCGCGCGTCCACCCGCGATCAACGAGAAAGCGCCCGAAAATTCGCCCGACTCGGCTACGAAAAACTGTGCCTTCTGGCGGACAGCAGTTTTCACGGCACCCCTCTTTTCCTTCGACCCCACCACCGACGCAACTCGAGTAGCAACCCCGCGTGGGTAGAAGCCCGGCTGGGGAACGTCTAAGGGGTTGCGCGCCCCGGAGTGGGGGCCACGCGCGCCAAAGGAGGGTTGTAAGAACCGGACTTTTCTCCTCTCCGGCGTCGTCTTCTTTATCGCCCTCTCTCTGTGCACGTTTTCCGAACGCCGCCACCACCGCGCCTGCACCTCCGTCGAGCACAAACACTCAGCCGTTGTCCACTCGCGAGCCGCTTTCTTCCGTTCTCACCATTCGTATCGCGGTCCGCTTTTTTCGCCACCCCTCGCGCCTTCCCCTCGCACTCTGATGCTTTCCTCGCTGCTGTCTTCGACGCTGGTCAGTTTCCCCCGTTTTCCCTGCGACTCCTTTCTCCTGACGTTTCCAACTTGCAACTTTCGTCTGCCACCTAAGAACTCGACTGCTTACGTCGCGAATCAGCGAGCTCGACTAATCGAAAAAAGAGTTGCGAAGGCAACGTTCGGGCACAATCGAGGGGGTGGATGCTAGCTCGATCGTAAAAAAGTAGAGGGGGACCTCAACTATTAATAGTGGGCCCCCGTGCCCCACGCGATAACATATGCGAAACGAGCTCATAGGGGAGAACCTGCGTTTCACCCCATGTAAGAAAGCGCGCGTGCGGATTTCTCTATCGATGATCTCATCGTTCTGATTCACTTTTTTAACCCTTTCTTTCTACCCTCTTCCGAAATATCAAACAAACCAATTTTTCCCATTTTTTTGTCCATCAATGTTTCAAGAAATTCAACATTCCTTTTTATTGTTGCCTTTTTCTTTTCTCAACCAAGTATAGGAAGTTGCGAGTAACACCTGCAGAAACTTTCTCCGTTAACTCAAATCAAGACCCCTTAATCTTAAACCAACACCTTTCTTCTTACTTATTCTTACGTCTCCATTTTTCTGTTCCCCCCTCGGGCCACGCATTGTCTCGCGTGTTCATTTTTTTCCACGTGCCGGCCACGTGTGCAGCCGCGGGTGGTACCTCCCTCCCCTGGGCGCTCGGCGCTTTTTTTTCCGCTCGACATTGTCATTAGTCGCACACGCAACTCCTACCCCCGAGCTGCGGGACGCCAAGAGCACCACAGAAAAAAGTTGGTGCGACTACGTTGACCCACCCTTCGTTGCACCCCTATGCTACAGTGTGTGTCCAGCGCGCATGGAGAGGGTGGAACGTTGCAAGAAGAAAGAAAAAAAGACTGGCCAATGAGCCACTGGAAAAAATTACGCTCGTGTGTTCCTGCCCACCGTCACGGAAAAAATACATCACAAAGTCTTTGTTGTTCCGTCGAAATTCGATGAGGGTCTATTAAGGCCAGCGATTGAGATACTTCATGTGTACACTTTTTAAAAGTCGTACATTTATCGAGAAGGGAATAATGCTCGTAGTTTAATTACAGTTTTTGCAACCTCTCCTTTGTATCTATGAGACGCCAATTTAGATCTCAGCGGAGGTAAACAGGGTTGAAAAAGAACATGAAAAAGTAACTGTTCAATGTTAACACGATAATTTGAGCGGTACTTTTTGAAAAGTAAATCCCCGAGACAAGAAGAGGAGGTGAATTGTGTGTGCATGTATAATGCAAGCGCAAAGTGCATTGAAGCGAAAAACTGAAAAAGAAAGGAGGGTCGGGTTAATTCGCAGATCGGGCCACTTTAAATAACAAATGACGAGGTAAACGGACGAATAAGTGCGGCTTGTTTGCGAAACAGGTGAGAATCGTGCGGGTGAGGTGTTTTGCGATGGTATCCCTGTGGCCGAATCCTGATTCGGTCGGGCCCAGCTGCCGAACGGCGCGGCCGGCAGACTGACAGCTCGCAGGATGCGGTACACTTGCGCTCGCGTATAATGCACCCGCGCTCGGAACGTTGCAACGCCAGTTGCACGCTGCGCGGCGCCCAATTGCGCCCGCACCGCAGATCGCTTATGCCGATAAGCCGGCATAAGCGTAGGAAGACATTTGTCTTGAGGGGCCATCGCGGATGGATGTCCTTCCGCCTTTGCCGCGGAATAAAGGAAATCGCCCCCGCTGATCGCCCGGAGCCGTTCCCAAAGTTATGCCCCGCGATAACATCGCCCTTCCGGGTCCGACAAACGAAACCTGCTCCTTCGCTGCAGGTTGCGGACTCTTTTAACATAAAGCAATTTGACCATAACGGATTTTGGCAGGTTCTTATTATTGTATTTAACTTAATGGATACTTTTTCAACTTCACATTTTTTATTCTTTTTATTAATCTTAATTTTTTTTAGTTTTTCAGATAAAATTGAAAGTGGATGACAGACAGATTTGGTTTGAAGAAGATGGTATTTTTCGAGGGAAAGAGAGAGAGAAGATGTTTGTTTGAATGAACGATTCAGTGATCTCGTTAGCTCACGCCGCGGCATTTACCTCGATCAAATGCCACCCCAGAATGAGGTGACGCCTGGCGGAAAACTAAGGAATGAATTGCTTGATTGCAAGGGTTGCGCGAGGGTTCATGTCTGTGCTAAGTTACCACGATTGGATTCCTGCGATAAGCGTCGATTGGAAATTTTTTATTCAAGTTAGGAAAAAATTTTTTTGTCTTTTTGTTTTTGTTTTTTTTTTTTGCATGAAATAAATTGTAATGAGTTTTTGAAATTAAAAATGTTCGATGTCGATGACTCTTGTGTATGTCATTACAGAAGTTATCCGAATGAGCATTTAACTCGCGTGATTTGTGATGGCAAAGCATGGAACGTATTCTTTTGCGTAGGAGACTGAAAGAGAAGATCGATGGGACTTTCGAAAAAAGAAGCTCGAGGCCTCGATCACAGTCAGTGAAACGTCCGGATTAAGAATTCCAGCGGGAGCAAACAGGCAGTAGGATGAAATGAGCGGTGCGTCCGGCGCATTACGCAATGAAAGAAACAAATGAAGCTTAATAGAAAAACTGCTTGGACTAGAAAAAGCGTTCATTTAGTACAGCTGCGTCAGAAAGTTATATAGTAAGCGAAATTTTTTGTTCCTTTCTTTCTTCTGTTTTAAGAAAAAAAGTGAATAAAAAATGCGGTTGGCATGAGTTGAATTAATTCATTTCAATTGATTAGGAATTTAAATTTAACAGGGACGCGAGAAGTAATTATTAAGTTTGAGGTTGATTTATGTTCATTAAATAAGATGCTTGATTGGAACATAACAGTCAAAACTATTACAGGAGCCCGACACCTCTGTGTAATATAGGTTTCCTGGCTACGTCAAATAAGCCCGCTAATGGTTGGTAGGCCCTTTAATCATTGAGCCAGGAGTCTGTGCGACCGAGTCATCGATGCGTCTAATTGCCACTTGAAAATGCACCGGGCAATGCTACCGGCACAAAACTCGTGCATACTTAATATCATCTGTCATGAAATTACTACATGCAAAGAGCACCTATGCGAATAAATCCAATTTACTCTCTCATACACGTTACTTTCCACGTACAGTCGCCGTTCAAATTAAAATCAGCGCTTGTCCGTTTCGCGTGTCAATCTGCCGACACGATTTGTCATTTAACATCTCAATCCCGTCTCGATGCTAGACTTTTCGAAACACACATATCAGCGATTTCGAAAGGTTTGTCAACCGTTTTTGCATTATTTATGTTGGGTTTATTTATATCACGATTTTTGCTTCAGTTTCATTTCATTTTTGTAATTTTAGCATTTAGAGCCGGTTTTTGAAGACCTTTTTTTTTTCTAAAAAAATATTTTGTTTAAGATGTTTTTGTAAAGTTTGCAGATGACTGGTGATTAGAATGCTATTGATTGATGGCCCTGCGATCGGTCAAAGCCAGAAAGCGGCGTGCGTCAGACGCCGGAGCCGACCCTGAGCACGTTGCTGGGATTTTTGCGGACTGTACGCTCACGTCAATGTGGCTGTGTCAACAGGAGCCAATCTAAGTAGATACGCACACGAGTGCATCGTAGTCATAGCAGCGCCGGCAGACACTGTCGTGATGCAATCGCGCTTCGTGTGCTCTCGGTTCCGACATTTCCTTCTCCCCGCGTGGACAAACAACTGCATGTCCGTTACGCGATTAGGGATGATCAGTAACGAAATGCAAAGATATGCGCGTCCCGGCCGCTTGCACTCGCTATTCAACCGCTTTCGATCGCCGCTTATTTAATCTCCTTTAGATTCAAAAGATATCAACTCATCTTTTATCAAATGATGAATTTAGATTACAAATCGTTGGATGAATTCATTTAATGAAAATTCAATAAACAATTTTATTTTTCATTTTTGAGCAAAATATTTGTACTCTGACATCCATAAAATTTTGTTTGGATTGAAAGCAACAGAAGTTGAGAAACTGACATACGAGTAAAATTGTTGGATGAATAAATTTGACAACAACATTTTATTTTACGTTTGAAAATGTTTTTTTTTTCTAAAGATTCAAGAATTTTGCTTGTTTTGAAAGCCACGAGAAGCGAGAAACTTTGACTAAGAAATTGACTTGGGAACGAAAAGTTTTGATCGAAAAATTATTATAAGACCTACATTTTGACACTCTGACATTTATGGATTTTCCAAAACAAGTTTAGTTTTGAAATAAAGTTGAAAACAAAAATAATAGCTATAGCAAAAATAACCGCATGTTTTGCATCGTAAAACGTACAATATTTTTGAATTGCATAACGCGAAGAAGCTAGAATGAGTGACATGATTGAGCGGCGTTTATTTGTTTTAAACTTAATATCAGAAGTTTATTTATTCTGTAAGTGGAAATTTTTCCTGTTCGATGCGCGGAAAAAATTGCGTGGCATTCGTAATAAAAGAGGGATTGATTATTTTTGTTGCACACATTGCTTAATGATTAGATAAAAGAGTCTTTCGTCACATCCAGGATCAAGGTGACCAAGATAACAGTTAGATAAAAGAAGTTGATCCATTATTTTGCTAAAGAATTGTGCGCAGTTTTAAAAGTAGTTTATTACTTTTATACGCATTTTCTTTTATCTTTGCTTTATTTGAAAAGAGTTAAAAACTCTGAAAAGTAATTTCATATACTGATCTTGCAAGCTGAAGAGTTACCTTGTGAAAATGAACTTTAATGACCATAAACAATGTTATATGTTCAATGCAAAATTCAAACGATTATAAAATGTTACAATTATTTTTCATTCAAAGAAAAATGTGCAATTTTTCAAAATTTAATGTTATATTGTTTTTTGCAGAAACCGTCAGGATTTTAAATCAAGCAAAACGGTCGACCCAGTCCTATGACAACCAAGAGAGGCATAGTTGTGTACGTTTGATGGCAACCACAAAGGCTGACAAACTGCGTCCGCAAGCTCGGTGAAAGCTCCATCATATTCTCCAATGTAAAATGCTCAAGATCTAATTTCAACTGTTATGTTCCAGGTGAAATTTGTTTTTCATTATTTAAAAAAACTATTTTCAAATTCATCAACACTTTTTTGCTTTTTCTTTTTTTTTCAATATCAATGACCCGAAAAAGTCATACCAAAATAATTTCAATGACTCATTCAATACAAGTACGGAAATTATTATCATGCATTTTTTGATATTTGAATTCTATCAAAATTTCATTCGTAGGCAGAATCAAACTCTAAATCATCATCGAGTATATTTGAATAGGGCTCTTCACATAAAGCAAAGGAACACAGTGCAGCGCAGTATCGAGCATCAGTATCAAATGAAAAAGCAGTGCAGAGCTTAAAGTGATCATTAAGACGATTAGAGGATGAGATTCCTGCGTTAACGAAGCTTGCGCACACAAGAGGGAGCCGTGTGATGCAAATGACTGTATCCCCTGGACCAAAAAGGCCCTCATCGGGCGTTTTCTGATGACGTTTACGCTGACTCGTAAACGAGTTTGATGGTGGGTTATTTGGCCGAGGTGATGGCTTCGGGAGGCCAGCAGGCATCCTTTTAAGCGATATATTTTCGTGAAAATCATTGAGCGGACGCGCGGGTCATTGACGTCGGGCGTCGGCTGGCGGGGCCGGGTGCCGGTGGTGGTGGCAGCGGTGCGAAGAAGCCGGGCAAAAAATGCGATTTGGAGATGCATGCGTGTATGGGCTCTCGCGCCTATGTGTGCGGCATCGTAAGAGAGCAGAGAGTAGCACACACCCGGGTGGCGCTGGTCCCCCGTTAAGTATGGTGGTTCTGCATTCGAGCATCGTTCACGGCTTCTCATTGGCCGGTCCGAGCGTGGCCTGCTGCAGTCATCGATTCAGGCAGTCATTGGCTGACTCGGGCAGGCCGCCATTTTGAATGACTCCGGGATCAATACGCGGGGTGCGGAAAAATGTACCCCTCTCGGCTGCTGACAAACACACGCACGCACACCATCACGCGCATCTCTCTTTCTCTCTCACTGCAATGACGCCGGCAAAATTCACGAGCAGGGGGTGCGCTATCTCGTGGTGCGTCAAAATCATCGCAAAAAAATGGCATACTGATAGCGCGTCGTTGCCAGCCACCCCTCGCGCTCCGCGACCCTCCGCTGGTCATCGACACACACGGCCCTCTCTCTCGCACACTTACATCCTTTTACCCTTGTTCGTGAGCTTTTGCTGCGCGAATAGGGAAAGGATGCCCGGTGCGTTCGTTCATTAGTTTGCATGGGGCTGCTCGGGATCCGGGATATAGGAATTTCGAAATTGACGCTTCCATGACCCAGGCACAATCATTCCACCCGTCCACCACCCCCCGAGCGGTACAATCATTTTCCTGCACCAGCACGTATATATTTTCGAATAATTGCTGATGCGTGGGCATCGAGCCGTGCTCAACGAGCGTCATTTTTCATGAAAACGGCCGGGCCAACAGGGAGGGGGAGACTTTTTTGCCCCCAGCCCCCAAGCTCCCGCGGAAATTACTTTTGCCGGCGCAAAATCATCGTCATCGTTTCGGGGCTCGCTGCCTCGAATTGCTTATCAACCCGTTAACCTCCCAGTTTCAACTCGCGCATTTTTCAAAGATACCGCGATACCGATATAATCCGATCCCATCGCTAAGAGGCCATTTATAGCAAAAAATTATGTATATTCAAGTCGCTCGATTCTCAGTATTTTTGGATTTCATTTTCAATCTAATCACGGGATTATTTTTGACCGCGGTATTATTTTTCAGCGTCACATTCGAAAATAATTGTGTCCGCTGCACTTTTGCAGGGAACAATTTTCATGATTTGTCGAAAACGACATTACTAATGCAAATCATTAACTGTCGTGTAGAAAGGATAAAAATAACGAGCTTTCAGATAATGAGGGAAGAGTTGTCAATGAAGTTATAAAAAAACACGAGTTTGCATCAATTCATTGATGAAGAATGGATGCAGACGATTGTGGAAAGATCGAGCTTTAGTTAACGTTTATGTAATCTATGCTTGTCAATGAAATGGCTGTGCTGATGTAGAATTCATGAAAGTTTGACGATATATAAAGTTACGAAAATGGCAGAATACTTTGAGTGCCGTTTGGCTTTATTTGAAGAACTAATGAAAAGAACCAAGTCTCGATTTGACGAATGACCAATTAGAAAAGAATTTCGAAGATGTCCGCAACAACGACGTTTGGCCAATGGCCAGTAGAACAATGTCGAAACTGGGCGGCCCCACCGGTAGCATTTCGAACAAATTATTCTTTCACATCTCACACAGACAATCGTCTCTAAAAAAAGCGAGCAAATTCAAATGAATGAAATAATGAATCAAAAATTTGCACGAAAAATCGATAAATCCATTCATACTGGGCTGATGTGACATCAACTATTATTAACTACTATACATTGGAACGAAATTAACAAAACTAAAAATGTCAACGGAACTGAACAACATTTAGACTGTTTGATAGCTTGGGTACTTACGTTTGGAACCGAATCAATTGAAACAAGGACATAAGGCTCTTTTGGTAGCAACGACTTTTAGATCACATTTTTCAATCCTTAAGAATTTAGCGTTACTTTTTAAAACTTTTCGGCTTTTTAAAATTTACTTTTATAATCTAAAGTTCTCAAAACTTGTTAAAAATATACTTTAGTCATATCTTTTTACAATTTACTTCGTAAACGTCTAAAGTGCTTTCTCCTTTGTCGTTTCACTTGTTTCTTACGTGTATTTGTTTCTTTTTTCTTAGTTTCTTGAGTTTCTTGTAAATTCCTTCCGACAACTTAGGTAATAACGGGTTTTTTTTCTAAGGCAATGCTTCTTCTTCTTCTCACAAACTATTTCGTTTCTTTTGTTTTTTCCCTTTTTTTGTATTTTTTGTCTTTTTTTATATTAATTTTTTCTAGTTTCTTCTTGCTCTGTGAAATTGGTTCTTCTGGTCGTGGTGAATTTTGAACTTAGTCACGTTGCCAAATGTGCGTGAGTCGATAATATTACGTATACAGACAGTTATGCGTATACACGAAAGATAGTCCTTTGAATTAACTGAAGTATGCTCGGTAAACGTATTCCTCGTTACAGAAACTGGCGGGTGCGTATTACTTGATAAGCGACGAAAATTAATTTTTTAATGAAATAATTATGACAACACATAACAACACAGTGCGACGCGTCTGAAACAGAAAACAAAACAAAGCGACACGTTAATCTCCAAAGTCAACTCAAACTTCATCGGTCGCGCTGGTCGCTCGCCCGCGCGCGCTCGGGGTGATTCACCCCGCCTTTCATCCGCTCCAAGATCATCTAGTGATACCAAGTTGTCCGGAGATGGTCGTGACTTTTTAAGAAGAACAGCCGAGATAGAGAATTTGGTCTGTGTAATTTCCTTCTTCTTTTTATCAAAAATATAATATTATACTTTTTTAACAAAAAAGTTACAGTTTATAAAAATCCAACAAGCAATCATAAAAAAAAAAAAAATCAAACAAAACTAAAATTCAAGTTTTATTTGAATCCAAATTTTTACTTCAAATTCAATTTTTTAATTTCAGTCACCCCGTTGACAAAGATTTTTAAAGGTATTATTGTAAAAATTCGCAAACGGATAAAGATAAAAAGATATTATCGAACAATTTAAATTAGGAAGAAATGTAATGAAAATGAAAAAAAAAATGTTCCGCTCTTGACCAACTGAGATGAAATTTATTTTCACCGATTGAAACAAAAGTTAAAAAAGAAATCGAATGAAAATTGAAAAATGTTTTACCCGTTTTCAGAGAACCAACTTATCACAAAATCAAGCTAAATCGGATAAAAATGAGGGATGACGATTGCAAACAATGACGATGAAAATGATCCAATGATGCATGATGACTGTTGGCCATGTTTGTTGAAGGGGGTGGCAAGTGCCAGCGTCCTTTCTCCCTAACGAAAGAAGAAAGGAAGAAGAGGGAAATTACACAGGTCGCCCTAGAGCACGGACGGAAAAATGCCTTAAGAAGGGGTCACGTGATGCCGAGGAACGAATGATCATCTTTGGTGGACTCCCTCCTTCGACTCGGTGGCCCCCTCCCAACGCCTCGCGTATTCTCCGTCTCCCTCTATCTCTCTTCGCGTACGTTCTTCTTCCCCTTCTGGCAAGCGGCGTCGCGCGTTCGCTCCTTGCGTCGGCGGTAAGACGCGTCTCTTTCTCTCTCTCTGGGGCGAGCTTTCCCGACTTTTCTCCCCACGTGCTTTCGCCGCCAGTTTCTCTCGAAACACCGCCGAGTCCTGTCGCTGCCTCCTTAAGAATCACAGCACCATCACCGAACTTAAAAACTTTTTGCACCACCGTTTCAATTACTATTTTCTTTGCTCAATTATCGGTTTCTTCTCGCGGCAATTTGAATTGAGCTGTGAGAACTGTCGAGTTTTCGCAACCAACTCAAAAAGCTCGAGTGAAACCGCCCGGGCCGCTTGCGGGCGCGGGCGGTTCGCGGCTTTTCTTGGTTTCACTTGATCTTGGCGCGCGGACGTCGTTGGACTTGGAAAAATTTTGGACCGCAAGTTTGTTGAACTTGCTTCGCAAAAAAAAGAGCGCGTTCGCGTTTATTTAATGTGGATTTTCGTAACCTTTGATAGAGGCATTGCGAGCATCCCCGTGTCTGAGTAGCAACTGCGCCGTGGCCCCGTGCCGGGCACCCCTACCTCACCTCTTGCCACCTCTTGCCGCCTCACCTAAAACCAAACTCGTATACATGTATATACGGTCGTGCCAACCCTCTCTCGCTCGGACGTGCTAGGCCGTCCGCCCCAACGTTGGGGCTATCGCGCATAGCCCACTCTCTCGCTCGCTCATGATGCACCGATGACCAACGCAGCGCTGCGCTTCCGTCCCCGAACGCCCTCACCCTCGCCCGCACCCGCCCGTCCGATACGAAATTACTGTGGAGACCGTATGCTTTGGTGCTCTGTATTTGGGCGCGCGCAAGTGTGCGTGCATAGCCACGCGTACTTGTGTTGGCAAATTTATACGCGAATGACTGTTTGGAGGGTGTTTTGGGATTGCGAAGTGCTCTGCGCAGCGAAATTTGTCATGAGAAAGAAAATTTCGGATCGATCCACGCACCAAATAGCGCCGTACGGGCGGCGCTTTGTTCACAGTTTTTGATGATGATGACGGTCCGGGATTTTACGCTCGGCGCAGCTCCAACCAACGGCCCGTCCTTTTTTGCAACGCACAGCCAAGCGTTTTCAAAATCCCGTGGGGTGGGCGAGATTTTTTCCCCCGCTTTTTTTTTTTTTATTTTTCTTCCGTTTTACAGCGGATGGGGTGCTGTCAGTATCAGATAAAATATGAAATAAATTTGTTGCCAAAATGTGTGCACCTGAAATTCATGGATATTCGACGCGCGCAAAATGGTTTGCGTGTTTCGCGCGGGTACTGCGATACTACATTTTCTAGCTTTTTAAATTCTCGCCGGAAGTCTGGCGCAGTTGTGTTTCGCATTTGTATTCAATTAATGCGTACGTTGAAATTGAAAAATTTAACGAAAAAAGTAAAAAATAAAAAGTTACTTGTAGTTTCATTCAAACTATCTTACATCAATGATTTTAAATCTAACATAATGTAGTTAAATTTAGGAAACCCGTACAGGTTTACATCCATTACAGGATGAAATCCGGAATATATTTCAACTGCGCCAAATTCGGATGCTGAAACGACCGAGTCGAAGCACTGTAGGCCTGCTTTAAGATCGAAACCCAATTATAGAAACAGTGTAAACAAAATCAGAGTTGTACCGAAATTTCGACCCGAAATTTCGACCCGAAATTGAACAAGATGAAATGATTTGAAATGATTGTTGTAATTGTAAATTTCTTACTATCGTAGGAGAAATGCCGAGCTGATATAATGCATCAGATTTCGGCTAGCCCCTAACTAGTCACTCAACACGTTGAGAATCGATCTGCAGTTAAGTCTGGTCAGCGTTACGAACTCGTGAACCGAATTCGAAGATTTACATTTCTCTATACTTTCTCAGCGAGAACTTGACAAATATTTTGAACTTTGAACTTTACTTCGATATTTTGCTCGTACGTTTTGCATGGCAAGCATATAAATTGTCCAAAAACTTTGTCACCGTCAATCGATTTTTTGTAACAATTTTATCAATTTAATTCTCAAAAATGTGAAATTCAGAAATGTTAAAAATGGAGGTAGTAATTTCAAATAATGATAATGGTTCTTGACAATAGCTATAGAACTGTGACTTTTGAATCGTGAATTTTGTAACCTGCAAAAAGCTTTTCGACCCGAGACAATTTCGTTCAAAAATCAGATGTCGCAATGACATTGTTGAGCCGCAAAAAAAAAATGTGCTCACGGACATGTGAATTTTGAACAATTCAAAACAACGCATCAAAAGCAAACGAGCGGCGTTTTGTCGAAAGTCAACATCGCAATCAGGAAAACTCATCGGCAATTTTGTCGTTCATTACTCGCCGTGAGAATATTATACAAATGATTTTTGACCGTGAAGTATTGTGATAAAAATGCAAATCAGCTGATATATCGTTACGTCGATTAGATCAGATTTTGCGACTGCATGACACATATTCCGCAGATAAGCGCGTCGCTGAATATGCACCGGGGCGTTAATTTTGAACAGCGAAAATATCGCCCGGAGTATCTGCGATTGGAATCATGACGAGATTTTGCGTTTCGCAATTTTTGGGAAACAAATTTGCGTACCAAAATCGTCTCTGCGGATGGATCAAACGAAAAAAAAATCGTTTACATTTTTTCTCTGTTGAAAATTTTATTTTAATTTTGTAACATTTCAATCAATAGGGCTGCATGGCATTATTCGAAATCGAGGGATGGAAATATGAGATTGAATATCTTACAGTTACACAGGGCCGATCATTTTGGTACATAGTGTGCGGTAGTGTGAACGTGCCTTACACAACTACCATCACATCACGATTCGTGTCGGTAACCGCAGCCCGCTACGTCGCACTTCGCGGTTCGAAATCACCCCCGCGTTACATGTACACTACGGAACACACCGCGTGCCTTGCCTCGACGGAAATTCTCCGGCGACGTGCCTTTGCGCAAGCCTTTCGTTTGCATACGTGTATGTGGGGTTGTTGCGATTGAGAGGTATGCGGTGACAAGAATATTATACAGACGTCTGACAATCATTTTAACATCACAAACAACAATTTTGACCATAACATCCGTAAATGCTAAAAAACGAGCGGAACTAAAAGTTTTTGTATTTCAAAGTACTAGATTTTTTTTTTTTTTTTCTTTAAAATGCGAAACAGTTTTTTTTTCATTTGTTATATAATAAATATATGTCATGACGTAATTTCGTGAGAGAGAAAGAAAATGTGAACTTCCAAAGTTACGCAATATTTATTTACTTTTCAATTATCAATTATTTATTAATGATCAATAGAATGTAATTAATGTAATAAAATGATGTGGAATATTATCTGTTGATATTTAAAATTGCAAAGAGCGAAACGACTCGCGAAAATGATGTAAAAATCACGACTTAAAATTGAATTTACTAAAGTTTTGACGACGTGCGGATGTTTAATTATAATTAGTTGATCGTTTGTTCGTGGAAAAACGATACTGAAATGTTGCTAAACGACGTGGATAAAATAATATAAGTGATGAAGATAATTAATTTTATTGAATAAAAATAACAATTATGGTTCATAATTTACATTTAATATATGTTAATAAAAAGCTTTTTTATTGTTATTATACTCAATGAAACAAGATGTAACCAAATGTCAGATGTAACTTTTTTAAATTGGGTTTCGTCTATTTCTATTTGTGTCATTGTTCCAAGAAAAAAAAAATATTTTTATCATTTAAATTGCGCGTCCAAGGTGCTTTTCTTTCTTAGTCGCAAAAACGTTTTTGAACAATTAAAACGTCTTATAATAGAACCAACCTATTTCTTTCTTCGCATAATGAATATCTCAAACACAACGCCTCTTCTTTCACCGGGACCCAACAATGTTAACCGCTTTAAATGGCACACCTGAAACTCATCTTGTCTCGTTACAGTCTAAGCGGATACTGGAGGCCACCACCACTTCCCTATTTTTTGCGACAATGTGTTTTTACTTCCTTCGGAGTCCTATTCAGCCAGCCTGCAATCGACACAATTAAAAAGTCCGCTTAAAGCAGACGAAGACTTTCGAGAAGAGCAGCGAACAAAAAATTTTAAACTGCTGGCAAAGGAAGAAGATTTGTAACACCTCCGGACCATTTTCTCCGTTCCAGTTTGGTCTTGCCACTTAACGTCTCTACACCAGCCAAAGTCTTTTCTATGTTTTCACTTTTTTTTTTGCCCAAGCGTTTGTCTATTTTTGCATGCCCCTTCTCTACTGCAAAAGGGTTAGAGTGTGACAATGAGAGGGCATTCTCCGCTACAGCTGAATCAGTGCGGTTAAACATAATTGTATCGATTGTCTTAGGGCGGCACTGTCCCATCACCCGGCCGTTACACGTACAACCCGCATGAATGAAAGAGAAAGAGCGTAGATAGCGGCAGAGACCTCCGTGAACCTTTGTTGTTATTGTCCGGTGATCGTAGAAATGACGAACCGGATGAAAATTTGACCTGCATTTTTTGTCGATCGAGCGGGCTCTATCCTGCATGGGGAAATAGACAATGCCCGGTGAATTTGCATAGGCGTCCACTTCAGCAAAGACGCTACACACGCTGACCTGGTTGCGCGCGACACAGAATGCCCAAAATTGAATCTAGTAGCCTCCAGGTGCATGAGGTGGCCTTGGACCAGCACCCTTGTATTCAGCAGACAATGGCGATTCACTGACCACCGACATGGGTGATAAAACAATTCACTCGTTTTTTGCTAGGCCAGATGCCCGCATCTGCTCTTCCTAACCAGCCAACTAGAATAGATATTTTGTTTTGAGGACCAATTTTTTTTCCTCTACATTTCAAATTGTCTATCCAATATTTATAACTAATCTGGTGCTTCTTTCAGGGTAGCTGAGTGGACGGATCGATCGATTGGTCAAACATGGAAACCAGACGAGGAAAAGTAATGGCACGTCGAAAAATCAATCAGACAATATTTGCAGATCAACTTTTTTTCACCTCGTATGAGATACGTCATCATTAGAATTCGCGGTTATAATTTGAATAATAAGCGGAACAGGCCGCATTCAGCCTAAATCAGGAACAATTAGTAAACCATCTTTTGCATTCATCACCGAGCTAATTACCCTCCGCCCATAAATTCTTTGCAAGCGTCTCACACATTCTACTTTAATCTTTCAGCGTTCCAGTCTATTAGGTCTGACCGGACTCACAAATGGAAAACCCGAAGAAACAAAAAGCCGAAAGGGACATCGGTTTTCCTCCGGACACGCAACCTTTTGGCTACTGGCCTAATGATCGCTGTGCAAATGGATGAGCGTGACTGGTCGGATGGTAATTAGTAAAAACAAAGGATTCACTTTTGCGGCCGCATTTAGAATCGCAAATCCAAAGAACCTTTTCGGATTCCCCTGTAAGGTGGATCGCGCCTTTTTTGAATCACTCAAGAGGATGGAAAGAATTAGGTTTCCAAATTAGAGCGGTTGCAGTGGTCCAAGAGCTAAGCCATCACCGGTGTACGTCGTGTACACTGGCCGATCCTGCCCACCGCTTAATAGTAAGCCCAACAACACGAGCGTATCGATTGCCCGCGAGAAAATAATGGCCGTGGGCAGTGAATTTGCTGTGACGCTTTGCGGATAATTTATCAGACGATTTTTTTCAACTTCTCAGGGAATCGGAAGACGAATCCAAATGTTATACGAAATTTACTATTTATATTATTGTTTTATGAATGATTTTGTTTAAATTGATCATGTATTTCTAGTTCTGTTTCATTTTCTAGGTTTGTCGATAGGTTTTGGATTATTTTTTCCGCTTCTGAAATGGGTTGAACACTTCATTTGAACTTTCACCTGGGATCGCGTGCCAAAGAAATCATACTTTCGGTGATGCATAACGCGGCCCAATTTATCGGCCCATAGCCGAGCGGAAGACGCTTATATACGGATTTCCGGCTGCTCGGACTTAAGCAACTACGCAAAATGCTTGTCCAAATAATAGGAATTATCCACATATGTAATGGCCTCAACTGGCGTTCGATTATGCGACCTCGGCATTGATTTCATTTTTACATCAAAACCAATGTACAATGATGTGGTTTCATTTTTATTACGGTATAATTTTATTCTTACTTTCTCTTTGTAATAACGAGCCTGTTGTATTCTGATTTTTGGTTAACAAGTTTGCCTGAGGGGAAGTGTTTTTGATAGTTGTTTTTATTCGGCAAGTTTCAGTGCGGATGAATCATTTTTCATAAGGTAAAAATAGTTTTGTCGACGCGAACAAAGTGATCCTTCTATTAGCGCCTGTAGAATAAAAGTGAGTAAATGAGGTAAGATGCATCGCCCAAGTCCCGTGTACTAATTAGCGATGGAAAAATCGCTTGAGAGTAGACTCAAGCTTGTAATATTTCACAGCGCGCCGTCCGCTGAGTTCGCGTCTTATCGCCGTTCTCGTCGTCGGCGGTCTTATAATGAAATTTCTGCGGCGAAGAAAGTTTTAAAAGTGCAAAAGTACGGCGAAAGAGAGACACAATGGGCAAATTGTGTCGCGCGAGCAGGACCGACGAAACGGCAAACTCTCGAGATTTAAGAGGATCATAAATCAGACGTACGGTCCTGCTAGGTATTGCTCGAGATACTCTTTGTCTTTGTAGGGAAAAGAATAATTATAACTATTTCTTTTCGTGATTGTACAATTTCATTACGCCGGAAATTCAAATTTCGCTTGACAAATCGCGTCATCGACGCTTCCACAATTGTGCGCGTCGAGCAGGAAAAAAAAAAGTTTTTTTTTCCATCGAACAAATTGCGTGGAGATGTGCGTGCAAAAATGATATGAATAAATGAAGCCAAAGAGCGCGGGTGAAGCATTTTTTTCCAGCATCGCGCGCGGTGCGAATAAAGTGATTAGCTGCATTTATTATTAATTAATAATGCGCAAAGTAATTTCAAGTTTTAATTAATTATCGATTCGCCGATCACATTACCTTGCTAATATATTGGGCGTCATAAATTATTTACATTTTTAATTTTATTTTCGTGGGTGCGCGATGGGCGGCTGTCGAAATGTTTACACCGCGAAAACTGTAACCTGAATGACGCGGTTCTACATGTTTAATGTAATCAATACTACTAGTTTGCTAAATGTCACATGTGACACTGAACTCTGACATATTTACAAGCATCTTTTAATTTTCACAACCGTCATTCTTTCATCATTTCGCACTCATCGTCTCAATGTTTGTTTCAAAATTTCAAGATTTTATTTTCCGCACGTTTAAAAAATCGACGGAAAGGAAATTTTAATTAAAACCGATGGTCCGATCCGTCAAAACTTTTCGCATGTTTCTATTTCGACGAGTCAAAATATTATTTTTTCATTCGTCTGCCGAGAGTTTTGTCGGACGGGATCACCCTCGGCTGGTTTTTAATTGAGACCCACTTGAGTAGATTTTTAATTAAGAAAATTTAAGATCGAGCAGTCGAAGCGCCTATCGAGAGCCAGCAGTCGGAGCTTCGGAGGCTCCTCAAACAGTTTTATAATTGATTTCATTTTCATTTATTTTAGTCGCTCCTTTTACTTCGGACCTCGTTTTCCCGATTTCACCTCTGCGCGCTCTCTTGGCGTGCGCGCTTCCTTAGTCGCCATAATCAATTTAATGTTTTAATTAAAAGAGTATCCGTGAAAAATGGAATTTTAATTGGGCAAAAACCGCGTGTCAGGATCACGCACGCGGTTCCAGTCGTTCGGCTATCTGTTGGCACGCTCTTTGCAAAATGTCAAGATCACTGACATCGCTTTTTGGCAATAGTCCGCCTTCGATTCAACACGCTCCCAATCCAAAAAATCCACCATTTTGAAATGCTATTCTAGAATCTTGCGCAACAATCCATTTGACCAAGCACGTCCACGAATCGTAGGCACATAAATGTTTATTAGACTACTTCTATTAGTCACACTATTTCATTTATTTATAACAATTTTTCTTCATGGTAATACATTTTTTTCTGCGCGTCCAATTTCTTTCATTTAATTTCAAATTTATCTTTTGAATTATTTTAAATAATTTTCATACAGTTTTGCATAACAATACATAATGAATAAGAAAAATATTATATTTAAAATAAGTAAACAATTAAAATTGAATGTTAGGAAAATGTTCAATACTCGATCGTAATTTTCAGATTGTAAATTTTATTCTCGAGATACTTATGCAACCAAATGCATTTGGCCTGCGGAGCATATATAAAAGTATAGCAAAGATCTCACGCGCAAAAATGTTTGTTTTAACATGGCAGCGCCGCCATCAGCCTTGAATTATTCGGAATGTGAAAATTCTTAAAATAAAACTTTTCTATGTGCGCGTCAGAACGCGTGCAGTCCAGGCACCGGAAAAATGAAATTTACGCGATTCTTTTTATAGTTTGATTTTTCGTCATACAAGTACTTCCAGTTTTTCAATTTGAATATTCTCTTTGTTTCAGAACTAAACCTTGAGACTCAATGCAGCAGTGACGTAAGACTTTTTGGAAGTCTACGACATGCACGTAAGTAACATTGTTTACAACAGTTGGTTTTTCCGAAACATATATTTCGGTTGATTGTATTGTATTCCTTTTTTTTTAGAATTTTTGCATTGTGTTATTTGGCTTTGATAGAAATGTTCATAAATTAACTTGTTTTGATTTCAGAATTTTTATATTCAGTTCTAGATAAAACTACATAGTAATAGTTAATATTTGTAATGAATATTATTTACGAGAATTACAATAATTTGATCGAATAATAAGGCTTTAAATTTTCCGATCGATATAATCATAGATTATACTAATATCAAAATACAAGTATTTAAACCATATGGGTGTTATTGGGTTTCAATTTATTAAATTAATGAGATATACAAATAACGTTTACTATAACGTTTACTACGAATTACTTTTTGTTTAAAGTTTCCGCACGTTTTCGCAATCGATTAATAAATATTACAATCTCATTATTTTTCTATTAAGATGACAGTCTTACCCTCGTATTTATTATTGCCAATTTATAATCGCATTTATTCTCATTATTTGTTTCTTCACAGGCTCTGGCGTTTGGCACAAAATATGAATGCTTAACAGGATATGACTACATTTTGCAATTGTAAGCAACATAAGTCGGAGAGCATCGGCGTTAATGGAGCGGTTCAAAAAAGTTGGGGTTGCTCGCGGCTCAACGAAGAGGTATAAAATTTCGGAATCTCTTCGACTAGTCCTTTTCCATGTCCGTCCCTTAGGATTTGAGACGAAGATGGCAGACGTTAAGGCGCTCGACAAGGACGCCAACATGAGCGAGGGGTAGAGTATTTTTCACCCTCCATTTTTTACGCCATCTTTTGCCCAGGCTCCTCCACCCCGAGCGCTCGCCAGTGTCGAACGTTCTCTTTGATTGTTTTGATCAATAACACTGATCATCACAATGGTCGTCGTCCATTTTTTCCCACCATTTGCTTTCGCAAACAAAGTTTCGACAAACGTATATTGCGCACCGATTAAACAACGACGCGACCGTTTGATCCCAAATATCATCAGTTTTTATGTACAAATAAATTGAACGCCCAATAAAGCTGTCCGCCGGTCTAACAAATTTTTCACGTTATTTTTTACGCAACTGACCACTATTTTTTAACCTTCTGTCAGACTTCGACAATTTCATCGATACTTTTTAATGGTTTGATTCATTTGCAACGATTAAAAACTCAATCTCGCTGTATAATTTTGGTCGAGTTTAGTAATGCGTAAAAGTACACACACGCGTTGCAACGTTTTATGGTTTTGAATATTACGTTTTTGTGTAGTTTCATTTTGCTTTGCAAACATCCAGTGCTTATTAGTAAACGCTCACTTATGATTAGTTTTTTATAATTAAACTCAATTTTCATTATTACGACGGTAATCCAATCAGTGCGGTGGTAATTTAAGAAACTGATATTATTTGCGCCAATGTAGAACTTCAATTAGTCGATGTGAAGGTACTCGCATTCAAACGAATATTTCAAATAATTTTATTTCGTTAACCTTTTGTCAGTATTTAAGGTAGGGATTGTCGCTGCCGCGCATAAAAATATATAGTTCAAATAATACGAATTTCGAATTTAATAATTATTTATTATTAATTGAGTTTGTGATTTACCATCAGTGAGCGTATAAATTATTATATCAACGGACAAGGCTGTTGGATTTTAGTTATAATAAAATAAATAATACAGGAAATAATTGGGATCCAAACGATAACAGAATATTATGTATTTTTATTGTTTGCGATAAATGAAGTCATGGAGTCACTTTCAGAGCTCGTTTTAGTTGAAATGAGCTAAATTGTAAAATTTTGAATTTAAAGCAACTGGAAAATATGTAGAAAAACGTTTACATATATTTTTTTGCACAAATGAGCGCGCGTTAGTAATAGATCGAATATCATTCCGTTTCTCTCAGATGAGCCGACCCTTCGCTTCAACCCGGTGGTCTCCGGAGTAATTATTTTTCTTGCCCCTCGAGTGGTTCTTCTTTTCCCCGTTCATCAGGCTTTGATTCGGGGTGCGAGATTTTTAAAGTCTCCTTATTTCTCGGATGGGTCTTCTCCCTTGTTCTGCCCG
This sequence comes from Trissolcus basalis, assembly GCA_025266255.1. Classification (NCBI taxonomy): domain Eukaryota; kingdom Metazoa; phylum Arthropoda; class Insecta; order Hymenoptera; family Scelionidae; genus Trissolcus; species Trissolcus basalis. The sequence goes on from JAAMPD010000165.1 coordinate 46,638, forward strand.
ATGGAACCCTTTTTCTCGCGCGGCACCTCCGAACCCGCCGCCCGTCTTCCTTCCATCGGCGTCTCGGACGCGTAAAAAGAGGGTCGCAAAAATGCGAGAACCCTTTCGCTCAAACTCCACGAAACATTCGAACGGAATCAGCGGTTGAATAGCGCCAAAATTAGCGAAATTAAACTGCGACCTTGCTCCTCCAATTATTTCGTTTCTTGGAGCAATCTTTTGATAGGATGGACACGCGCTTCCTCTGTTTGCGATTAACCATCCGGCAGAAACAAAATACTACCAAAACAAAAATAATTGTCATGATAACACCTCTGTGGGGATTGTTTTTCAATTTTGCCGTCCGTTCGTTGAAATTCAAATTAGGTATAAAAGCGCCGGGGGTATAATTATTTATGAAAAATGAAAAATCTTGGGGAACTCGCGAATTAAAGATACATTTGCGATTCGAACAATGATTTGCATTAATTAATGAACCGAAACGTCCGATCGTTTTCATTTTGAATTTCCATTTGGAACCGCAATTTAAAAACTGTGCGAAATTGTAGCTTTACACATGCTCGTGAAATTTACATGCATAATAATTCACCTTTCGCTAAACCTTCGTAACATGATTTTCGCGAGTACTTTTGATCTGCAGACCGATGCGTTATATCACCATAATTGATTGCGTTACTTTTTAACAAAATCGCTAATCTTGTTTATCGGTATACGAATTAACATATCGGCGTTGTAACGGGTGCCGGCATGAAAACGTTGACGTCCCAATTGTGCTGTATTTTTTATCGCGAGGGATGAAAAAGGTCCGCGATAGAGGCTGCGGCCGGGCTCGCCCGATGAACGGTGGGCGCGGTGTGCGAATTTCGTGGTGATCGATCGCGTGAAATGCATATCAAATGCTGTAACGAAATTCCGCGCGGAATTCGTTAACGAGTTGTCGCGCTGCTGTCACGGTGATTGAAAATTTTAAGTGACCGGCATGGCACGCGGGGGTGTACACTCTATTTCAAACGCACAAATGCTTTGTAGCAAAATATAATACGTTCTTGAGCTTTTGCGGCCATTTATCAAAACGAATGGAAAAAAAAATTGTTAGATATTCGCGACGTCCGACAAAGTTGTACAATTCGTCATAAAATGTTGTATCGTCCACTCGACCTCATTGTTAATTAAATCATTGTCATGCTATTCGCAAAATTCCATAATTCCAAAAGATTTGCGCGCAACATAATGAAATTAATAAATTGATACGCTCGATAATTTCATTGTCGAGGAATTTGCCATGATTGCAGCGATGCGAACGAATGAGCTCCGACGTGAAAAATCGACGAAATATTAAAACGCCGCTTATCGTTGAATTAATATCTCGTGTAAAAAGAAATTGATCGTTAATTAGTTTGATGAAATTGATTCAAAACTGATTCATACATTAAGCGGACTTAATAGGCCGGATTATCAGCCGACACTCTTTTATCGAAATTGTTGGCGCCCGTTGTGTACTCATGCCAACGCGCAAAAATGATCGGTTTTTGTGGGCCGCATGCAAATGCGTGAACGAATTATGACCGAGTGTATAATATCAATTGCCGTTATCTTCGTTTGGCGCGTGTAACCGATCGTTAAGCGTTAGCGAGCAATTAAAGGCGCATAAAAATCGCGCAATTATAAAATCCGCTTGAGCTGCTGCTCCCAAGTGTCCGATTTTTTCGCTCGACTGTAAGTGGGATGTAAATTCGATGTAGTTTCATTAGCGTACTAAATTGGTCTGCGTGTAAACGCGGTGCGCTTTTTAATCAACACCGCGCTTGATTCGAAACTGCATTTTCGTCAATGGAAAATGGGAAAAAGTACCGAGCCAGACGAAGAGAGTCGGCATTAAACGTTTCGCTTACAAAATGTAATCAACTTAGTTCAAGAGAGAGATTCAACAGTGCAATTTTATTTCATTCAGTTACACCCAACAGAGTTGAAATTGGCCTATCAATTTTTCCAAATTGTTTCTTCTTTGTTTTGATTAATTAAATGTTGATCTGATTACCGTTGGTTAATGTACAATCCATATCACGCGGCGCACATTGTAACGTAAACAATCATGATGAAAATGGTTATCTCACACTGCACGAGAATTTGGAAAAAAGTGATATAATTTTGAAATCAGACACTACGCCTAATTGCCGAGAGCCAATGGGTTACCAAAGATAATCGTAAATAGTTCGACATTGCGAAGGCGCTGACGCGGTTGCGCCTCAGTACGGTCAAAAAGATCGCGGAACACTGTGTTACTGGATAGGAGAATTTTTGTGCGTAGCATCTTAGTACGCCGCGCGTTCGTCGAAAACTGACCCGCAGCTGGCCGAGCCAAAAACGGGGGGCCGGCATCGCATCTCCCGTCAGAGGGGACTGTCCAAACTATTTTTCTTTTTCGCGATTTTTTAATTCGACAAGTCCCAAAGGGTCCTATCGTTTGTTGTGTCTGCATCACAGGTAGCCAACCCCCTTTTTCGTACCGTAGGGGACGTGTGTGTTTTTGGCCCGTGCACACGAGGGTCAACTATTTTCTCAAGGAAACACTGGGAGAAAATTCTGGTCCAGTGCAAACCAGTTGCACGGCACTATCTAATTTTTCAGCTTTTCATGATAAATGGATGACGCTCTGTTTGTTTTCGACTTCATTTGCATTTTGCTTATCATACAGTCTGTTAAAATATTTTGCATAATTTTTTTTTTCTATCTTTGTATTTCATCCCCAATTTATATTTGATTAATTTTTCTTCTGTTTTTTCTCTGTTATAATAATAGACTCGTCATAACAAAATGGATTAATTTTTTTATACAGTTTTTAAAATGATGGATTTAATAAAAATGCATTTGTAGTGAAATTTGAATTTGGGGATGAATTTTTATATGCAGAGCGGAAGAAAAAAGTTCATTGAAATCTCATTTTCCCAATAAAGTCTTTAGTTCATGAAAGGCAATTTTTTGTGTCGAATGGATTAAAATGCAGTCTAAACTGGTTCTCAATGAGCGATTTATCTTATGGAAATTTGTGCACACGTTACAGTATCCACGAAAACCACTCGAGTCCGGTTCCTCGGCGGATGCGATTCCCATTTTGTAGCGATCCTTTCAGTTCAATTCATGCATCCTCTAACCCCGTAACGCGTTAGCCGCTGAACACATGTAGCATAATTGTTGATGAGGAACCATCCGAGCCGCGAATCACTTTCTCAAAAAAAATAATAATAATAAATAAAATAAATAAATAAAAAATTAATATTTTAGTCTTTCAAAAATACTTGTTTATGAAATTGGGTTTTTTATAAAAACGTTTATAAAGCATGTAATATGAAGTTGAAAGAAAAAACAATTGCCACATATATAATTAAATAATAATTATATTATAATTAATTTCGATTCAGTAATTTGTCAATGATTAAACAACAAAGACAACCGCAAGTGTGTAATGTGAAAAATTCGTTGGCATTGCATTATGGTATGGTGGAAAATGAAATTAAATTTTAATTAAAACTCTATGCTGATGGGTTGCAAAAAAGAGGGAAAATCGATTCGCAGCTGACTTTGTTCATCATTGGATGTTTTACCACCGCAGTTTGAGAGGTGAAATAAATTTTTGAATACGCGCTTGATGATTTTGGAATTCATGTTGAAATTGTTTTCTTGTTCAATGATAGACAATTTTATGAACGAGACTTTTCGTTAAGTTGCCTTTCGAATGGAATATATATTGACATAACACGTGTGATTAATGTGTCACATCACTACGCATGAACGATAAATATTGAATATTATTAACTAATTTTCGGTCCACACACTGTAGATTGTAATTCCTGGTCAATAAAATCATGAAAATTCTGCCCGAATAAATTTTGCGCAAATAAATTTTGCTTACAGTACACTGATTATGCACGCGAATATGTTCAACATTTTATGATTGTTGCTGCATTTCAAAATAAATTTTGCAAAAATGTATTTCCCAGATATGCAGTTTACAGTTATTGTTTTTCGAATAAACCGATTTTGAGAATTCGCTTTACGTTAAATTGTAATAGTTGATCCAAAATATAATAATGTTATTGTTGTACAACGAGAATCTCATCTACATACGTTGATGTTGAATAAAAAATAGATTTCTAAATTTGTGCAGAAATACAACTGAAAAAGCTTCGTTCCACTCATGTGCACTGTGCACGTAAAATTCCTGAAATAAATATATTTCACAGCTGGCATTTGAAAAATCTTCGAACTATTCTATTCATTTTATTCGAATTAACATTTCTCAATTGAAAATAAGCTTTCTGCTTAATAGAATAAATAACGCGAGTATGTTTTTAATGCATGAATCTCGTTGACAAACACAGAGAGAGCGTCAGGATTGTAAATTTCGCAGGACAACGGTTTCTGATATTTTTTGTGTAATTTTCGCGTCGTTTAGGGGATGAAGTTGTTTGTAAAATGTGATTTTAAAACGTGTAATGTTTGGTATCATTGCCGAAGCGGTGGTGCATATTGATGGTAAATAGAGCGCTCTATCGCGACTGTTCGTTATTTGCCGTCGATACGCAAGTTCGAGTGAAATACAGCGGACAATAATTTTACGCATGTTGAACGTCATCATAACCGGATGCTAATCTCGTCACGGCGCAGCTTTCGGAGAAGCGACGCACAATCGCCAATCGACGACGATCGATCGCGCAGCGTTTTGGCGAGCGCATGTTTTGCCCAAGTGTCACAGCAAAATCGGCCCATCGTTTTTGGCATTTGATTGCGCAGGAACAATTTTATGCATTTTCATATTCACCCTCTCGCTGATCGGGTTATTCCCGTTCTCCGAGATAACCAGAACTGATGTATTGACGTGAATTGGTACTTGAAACTTTCAATCCTAGAGTACAAAACTTTTCCCCTCATTTTTATGCAAATTCTTCGATCAACATTTCATCAAAAGAAAACCTCCAACTTTACAATTTTTTTTTGCTTCCACAAAAACCACTTTTCAAAAATAACAACTCAAACTTTTAAGTCGACTAAAAATAAAACGCAGTTAAAAATTTGTCATTGACGAAATTTCAAAAATTAAAAAAAAAACAACTTGGAAATGTTTAATCTCTTATTCATAATGGAATTCCTGGATTGCACTCTAGTATGATTTCGTCTCTCTCTTCTCTGATTTGGCATGTGATCGATTGTTCCGCACGAGTAACGAGCTCCAGTGTAGAGTAGAGTAGTAGCAGTGTAGAGGTCGAGAGAGGGTTCCTTGGTAGTAGTTTCGCTTTATCCGGTGCAAAAAAAAAAGAAAAGAAAAACGGAGCTGCTTACATCTTGCTCCATATATCGACTCGACCGGCATATCGTTACACCCCGAACGGCATCGCCGTATTTCCGGTATTACGGATTAGAGGTGGTGTCAGCCGACAAGGCATTGCGGAGGTCGCAGCGGCGTTATGTGTCGACCGATATTCTCGCCCACGGTTACTATTACTACCGTAATACCGACTCACGTCAGTGAGTCTATACCAAATCAGCAAATCGCTCTCTTCCCCTTTCTATCTGACATTATACTCCAAATTTGAAAACCCATCCACCCTTTACGAATCAATACGCGTGATTTTCATTCGCCGATATTTCAATTGAGGAGATTAATTAATTTATTTATTTCGTCATTTCATTATGTTATCATTATCATTAATTTTATCTCATCATTCGTTTGTCATGGCAGCGGTCGCAAATCGATGATAACCTTAGATCAAAAGCGACGATTTTATGTAATTCATTCATTATTACAACGTTCGAAACTACCCTTGGAATAACCAAGATTGGATTAACTTGAAACATTTTTCATTGGAATTGATATAATGATTTTCGAGAACGGTTTGGAAAGTGACATCTAATTATAAAGTCTGTTACAAAACCAAGCGTGATAAAAGGTATAAGATAAATATCTCTGTGGGGGTTAAGAAACAGCCATTTTTATTGTCATCACAAAGCATCATCACAGTACATCATTATTCCTCTCGTAGCACAAATCTCCTAGTAGCTATTATCATACAGCATACTTATTCTTATGTAACGAGTACTTGTTTTCGTAATTAATCTGCATAATGCATTAATCAGGATCACATCGGGACGTTCAAGTGTATTAGTTGAATTGACATCGTTGAACCGAACTTGCAAAACAATGGCAGAGGACGGTTCGAGAAAGTCAAGTCGAAACTCTGATGATAACGGTATGAAAGTTTATACCAAAAAGCAAGTGCGAAAAATGAAGCAAAGAAGTGGCGAGCGAAGAAACGGATATTGCACAGTGGCTGCACCGGGCACCAGTTGTTTTCCTTGCGTGGGCAATTTGCGGGCCGCCACTGGTTAATATTTTTGTTCGATCCTGATTTTAGCAGCAAAAGCGGCTCGGAGGCTCTGTAAGCAAGGAATATTAATGTTGGTTAAAAGTGCGTTACAGTGCGTCAAAGAGAGAGACGTAGATTAGTTAGCATGAGACAAGCCGAGAACGTGGTAATAACGCGCTGAAAGAAAAGTGGAGCAATTTAACAATTCGTGAACGAGACCGTAAAAGATGCTTTCAGCGCGCTGCGTTAATTTGCTTCGCCCGAATTAAGAACTGACAATATATAAGTTCAATTTTGTTTTTGTTATTTTCGTTCAATGTTTTTCGTTCAATTAGTTCTGCTGCGCTAAAATACTCGTAATTAATGAGACCTCTTTTTTCTGTTTCAGGTAGAGTTAAGCAAAGTTGGAGTAATTTTCAAAGTTTGCACGCCGTTTGAAAACATCAGTCAACAATGCAAGAGGCGGTCAAAAATTCAAACTGTCAAGAATGTCATCTTACCTGCCAAGTGCAGGTACGGCGGTTTTCCGTGTCCGCAGCAACTCAAACCCGAGAGTGCACGGGTTTGGCGCCGGGGCGCGTGTCCATAGAGGGGTTCGGTGCAATAATCACGGTCACTCAACGGAATACGGGCACGCGTAGCCGACGGCGCGTCATCGGTCGTGTCACTGCGGCGCGCGTGGAAAAGCCGAAAACTCGCGCGGTTCAGCAAAAAAAAGCCAACGTAACCCAGCAGGGAGAAGTGGAAGGGGGAGAGAGGGGGAGAAGTGTTGCACTTGAACCTCGTGGTTCGAGACTTCCGTGGTGTTGTTCCTGTGCTTCCTCAAGAGGACCCTCGGAGCTTTGCGCTCCCCCCGCTCGCGGCGCGGCGACCGCGCGACAAAGCGCCGCGTGGTGCGGATATGTCGTGGTACCCCCCGNTCGCGCGATTAGCGCGCGCCCCGGTGCATTTTGGTGCGATTTATTGTGGCGCGGCTTAGAAATCCGTCTAATGCGGTGCACGCCGCTTAGCATCGGCGTGCGTGCACGGCACCTTTCGCGCGGGGGGTGGGGGCCGCGGGCGACTAGCTCCGGCGCATGCGTGTCTCGCGTCACGTCACTCATTGGCGCGCCAGCCTAAGCGCAATTCGCGAGTGGGAGGGGGCGCCGCGAGCGACGCACAAAAAAGCCCGCGGAAAAAGACTTGCACGCCGCGGTGGGGCTAGTTCGGTGTAGGAGGACGACCGTTCTCTTTTTCTCATTCAGTACATGCTCTCTCTGCTGGCCAATTTCTTTCCGGCGCTCTCTGATTAGGTATTCCAAGTGATGCTGATTGAAATTCGGTCCATCTGTGAAAATAAAAACTCTTGAGAACGTCTGACTTAAATCAAGATGTTTCACTAATTATCAGTCAGTCAAATATTTATAAAAATATATCGGTTATATTAATGAACACAAGCAAAGTTTTTCACACATTCATTTCATTCAGGCGTTTAAATTGCACAAATGGTATTGCAATTAGAATTAAGTTTTTTTTTCAAGAAAATGAATCTCTCGCGATACCACGCGATCTATTTTAAGATTTAGTCGCAGAACGGGGAGTTTTTCACGCCGACTCCCCCGCGCTAGAGCGCGCTTCCTCTTGCGTATTTCTTGAATTCGATTTTCTATCTCTCTCGCGACTTCCCTCTGCCACCCGCTTCTTCACTCCCACTATTTGCTTGCATCTCTTTGACTAGGAACGAGTCGTAGGCCTTTCTCTCCTTTGCTCTCTCGTGTCGTGTACGCTCCGTTGCGTTTCACTTTGGGAGTCGAGCGACTCTGTTGTGTGTAGATTTGCAGATCGTAATTTACGAAAAACGACACTTGCCTTGATTCTTTTCACTCCTTTGCCTTCAACGTGAGAAGAAGTAAATACTCAATTGAACACCCGATGTTTACAGATCAATTATTTCATTTCAATTAACTGTCATGATTTGTTTTTGTCCTTTCGCAACATTGTTATAGAACCGGTTTAAAAGGCAAACATTTTTTGTTCCCTTCTAAATGATCTTTGTTTCACTAAATGCTACTATTTACATTACAAACACAAGTGTTCCACTTTTAGCGGTGTCAAAATGATAATGTTATGATTACTTTCATACTATTATCTGCAAATGTTTGATTTCAGATGGAAACTCGTTTTTGGAAAAATTGTATCATAGAAAGTAATTTAAAATTCATGCAAGACGTAATAAACATTTTCAACTAGTTGATTTTTTGAAATAATTTCTATTCTGTCACTTATTTTGAAACTCTGACGTGAGATAACTTCATTTCAATAAGATAGTAGAGAAAATTTGCAAAAACAAAAAAAAAAAAGAAAGGTTCAAGATGCCCTGAGATTTGTTCTTGATTCATTTAATTCCTGCACATTATCGTTGGTTGCACAATTAATGACCCCGAGGCATGTAATTGGCTGCGCCGGATCTTCAAAAAGCTCGCAAAAGTGCACGTAATCAGTAGTCGTTTGCGCTCCGGCCGAAGACCGTTCGCGTCTAACGTGCATATTTACCAACGCTCGTTCGTTCTTTACAGTATACTCCATTTTATATATGTGAACCCTCTTACTCTTCTATGCACGTACTAACTAGATACTGTCTAAAGTTCCATGCCTACATCTTCCCCGAGCGAAACTATAGCTATTCTAATTTAATGCGCTCTACGAAACCGTTGAAACGCTTCTATAACGGCAGTTCTTTGCAAACGATGAACGCATATATGTCCGTTGATACACGTATATACGTATATGCATATTATGTGGGTCATGTCGCGATCCGAGTATCTGCAGATTTTATAGACTCTCAAAATAAATGAAATACGATTTCTTGGGCAATCAAACACTTCTTTACAACGTTTCGAAATTCATGCCGAACGCACTCTGCCTAATGGAAAAATAAATATGATTATTCGACAGAGCCCGTCTGAAAGCGGTATGCAAAAAATTAAAATTAGTTTGAATTGATTTTTCTATACGAAATTAAATCTTTGCCTGTTTTCATTAACTTTGTTGGTGTAATTATAATTGACACACAAAAAATTGCTTGTTTGCAATTGGAAAATTGATATGTATAACCGCAGATTAATTCATTACGATGCGTGTATATAATTTTTAATATTTTGCCTTGAATGAGAGTATACAGTTGCAACGAAAATGCGTATTAAAAGAACGTTTATAAAACTGTATCGCTTAATGTGATTGCATGTAATTTCACAGCACGTTAATCACGTTGCACAAATGAACTAACTATTATTAATATCATTTAAGATGCAGTTAAGAGTTCGTCGAAATTTATTTTAAAATTAGTTCACAACAATGTTAATTCACAAATATTGATGAACTTTCCAGTGAGTTTTTGATTCATCGATGAATCTCATTCGGTGTTACAAATGGAAAATTGGAATACACAATTCGGAACATCAGTTGCAGTTGTGCACCTTTGAGTATTATAATTAAAGTACGCAACGAATAAGCTTCAGATGATATCAAAGTCTTTTATTATCTTATGGGTGGTCTTACAGAAAAGAATACTGTTATGTTGATAAAATCGATGTTCTACTGTAGCTGGAAATTTTATGTAAAAGATAAGTACCGTGTAATTTGTTGGTAGGAAAAATGTTCGAGGAAATGTTGTGATAGCAACGAAATTGTTCGTCACCGTGTGCGCATAGCTTTTATCAAATAATGCGTTTTACTCTGAGCACCCAGCGGAAAAGATGCCACAAAACTTGTTACTTACACTTGAGGATTACACTTTATTTTTTTTGTTTTTTTTTTGTAAATAATTTCATTCAAGCGAATTCATTCATGAAATAATCCTACTTAAAACTGATATATTTTTTTCTCCTTTTTGAAATAACTTCATTCGAACTGAATGTGCAAATACGACTTTTTTGGTGTAACAATTACTCGACTTGTTTTTTAATCTCTTCCTTGATTGCGAATTTGCCTTCAAAGCATATTCACAAATCAGCGTATTCGAGACATTCAAAAAATGTTGCTCATCAAAACGTTTGATTTGTTCGTCGGAATTTTGTTATGTCAAAAGGTATCGCATTGCGTAAAACAAACATGAGAATCATAAATCCTGCGCCTTCTCTTCCGCGAGTGGATGATTTTTCATCGACCTCTATCTTTACAGATCGCGCTTTCTTCGAGGCTTGTTTGGCATTGACGTTACAATCAAACCACGTAATGAAGCAAATCGAACAATAAAACTGCAACGCTAGCCGCCATAAATGATTAATAGTTGGCAAAATTCATGTCGCGAAAAAATTGTACACGAGAAAGCAGCCCACGGGATGGCGGTATACAAACGCGGATGCTGCATTCTGGCCGGCCGGCCGGTCGCTCGGTCCCGCTGTGCCTTTTACTTCCCTTTTTTTTCATCTACCGAACGTCGGCGCTCTCTCGCCCCCGCATGCTCCGTGCGTTCGCTCCGGCCACTAACGCCTCGTTACCGAGGGAGTGCTTTCCCAGCTTTTGTTTCCTCTATTTTCCGGTTTTTCCGCGAACCCTGCCAAGCGCAACAAGTAGCAGATTATAAAAATCACTTGGTGGTCTCGGGGGCGTAACAAGCGGTGGAAAAAAACGACCCGACACACGAATAGGAAAAAAAAAGTGCTCTGCACGAGCCACGCCAGCGCGGGAAAGAGTAAATCGCCGTCCCATCGGGAGAGGGAAAAAGAGGGAATCCGCGGCAAAGAAATATATGAGCCTTGCTGACAGAGAGAGACGCACCAACGAGCGAAACAAAAAAGCGATGTGTTATTCTATTAACAGGAAACGAATCTGAATAAATTATTTTTATTGCGATAGGTATTCCACTCTTTTCGTCGTTCAAAAAATCGTTTGTGATATGTTTGTTCTTTGATTGTTTTTTCGAAAACGATAAATCGAATGCAATTTGTTGTCAGTTGAGAAAAATGTCCAATAATTTATTGAATAATTGGACAAGTGATAATGAAAACAAAATTTCGTTTTATTACATTTATGTAAATTAATTTCACCGGGGAATCATCAAAGGTAAAATAAAGAAACAGAGAATGAAAATTGTACGAAATCGAAATATCGATTCAGCGTATTTTTTCGATTTTATTCATCATTGAAAGCTCGTGCATTAACTTTGGAGTTCAAATTGTAATTTTATTCGCGGAATTGTGCGTATTTATCGGATTCCAATTACGAAAAAATTATTCGTGCTTATGATAAAGAACAAAATTTACAACTCTGAATTTCGTGTTAATGGAATCCTTTTTGTATACAGGTTGCGAATACATGCGCGCACAAACATCTCTTTTCCTTTCTCGTTCATTGTCTGTTATTGTTTCGTTTATCGGTCTAACAGAGAGTGGTTTTGAATTTTCCTCTGTCCATTTGAATAAACGCGAATTAATATTTCAACGTAACGCCTTTTTCACTCTCGTTTCATTTTCTTTTTGTTGTTTTATTCTCTTTTTTTTATTCAGATTGCATTCATAATTTTGAACGAAAAATCAATGATTCAAAAATGATTCATCCGTGATTTTTCACTACCGAAGACAATAATACTACCGAATAATCAACATATTATGAATTTTGTTTCACTCTTGTATGCACTCAATGTTATATTATACACAATTTCAAACAATACATTTCAATGATTCCATTTTAAAAATCGCACTGATGTTAAATGTTCGAAAAATGATTGCATGCAAAAACAAAGTGTTTAAGTTTAATTTGAAATCGCACAGAAATGTCAATACAATGTGTCATTTTAAGTGCAATTGGTAAACGCCGTAAATGTAATTGTCTCGTAAAATCATTACATTTACATTACTCGTAACTATTCAATTGTCAGACAATTTAGCCTGCGTGCTATTCAAAATTGAGCCGAAAACTCTGTATTGATGCCCGGTTAAATTGTTTTGGACGCAATAAAAATGAATCGCAAATTTGCATCGACGCCAAGTTTTTCCAATCACTTTTATTGTTTCGTATAAATTGTCGACCAAAAGCCCAAAAGAAAAAACTCGAATGAAGAAAATGGAATCAGTTGAAAATACTATAAATATAGAAAATTATGACCATCGTATAAAATGTAGCAACAATTTATTCTCAAGTGTCGTAATGAATTACCGATAATCTAAGTTCGAGAAATGTTCGGGATTTCATAAAGTGCAATTAAATCTGAAATATAACATGTGCGGGAAGAAAAAAAACTGAATAAAATAATCCACGAAAGCAGATAACACAAAAAAGCAATTAGATTTTGACATTCGCATGCGTGCGTATTGCGGATTTTATTTAGTTCCGTTCGTATAAGTTTTCTGTATACTCGACTGTAATTACCGTAGCTGCAAACACTATACGAGCGTGCGTGCGATTTTCATTAAACGTCTCCCTCCGTCCCCGTGGGACGAGAGTGCTTGTCGTTTGGCGGAGAAAATCATCCGAAAACACGTAAAGGCATAAAATATATATGCACGACTTGCGTTTCGCGTAAACGCTAAATCAAACGGACGTTTTTCATTTTCTCGCAAAGAATGTGCTACCATGGATTCACCTCGCAATGAATGAGGACGAAAAAGCCATTTAAGTGAATCGTGCCTGTCTCTAAAGTGAATTCATTTATCATTTATATTTTTCGCGGCCACATTTTACCTGTGTAATTTTTTACCAACGGCACTTTCATAAATTATTTAATCAAAGCAATAACGCAGACAGAGTCAAATTTATACCTCCAAACATTTCTTTCATCTCAAAATTCATTCTGCTTTTCTTTTCCAGATATTTATTACAAAGAAAAAGTGTCCAGAAATATCTGCATGGTGAAATGAGCAGATCTATCAAGTATATCCTGAAGGAAGGAACCTAACAATGGTAAATATATTTTGAAAATCAGAAACACCATAAAAATGTAATTGGTAGAATGTTCTATGTTCTATCGATATGTTTAATTTAGAACAGAACACGTATCGTGTGATAAATGGTGTCATGCGTCACACTATATACGTAATGTTGTAATAATATAATTATTTCCTATAATCGACCAAGCTTATTATTGCTGTATTTGATGTGTCGCCTATATTCCTATATATAGTTACATCAAAACAATCGAACAAGCGCACTAAAATTACTCGAAATTAACAACAGTTTAAGTGATGTCCTTAGATCTCGATTGTAATGGAATTCGCTAATTACCACAATTTAATTAAATGGTCGCACATTACAATAATAATCCCTAGGAAAAATGATATTTGTTTAATGTCTGATATTCTTTTTTATTTACAGGGCCCCAACACGAATATGTAAAATTGCATGTGGTTGGAAAAATACAGAGCGAGGGAAAAAAAACAAAATATCAAGCTGCGAAGGGTTCGACGATGATATTTAATAGTATCATTTAATAATTCAACATGTTAGCTGGTGCCTCGTGATTATGATAACTCCTGATGCTTTAACTGATGTTTGAGGGTGATATTTGATTTTGTTTATAATCTGTTGTGTTTTTAACGAACATTAATATATATACAGTAACGATAAGAGAATTACAACATTATACTTCACATGCGAGTATGACTAACCTAGACCTATAAATATAGTTAATCTCACTATGTTATTTCTTATCTATGACAAATATAATTAGAACATACAACATGAACTCTTTTCTCAGCGCTGTATTTAATTTATTCTTGATTTTTCAGCGTGCAACCAAAAAGATTTACAACGATGCAATGTTGCGTTTTACTGACAAAAATTTCATTTGCATTATAACCAAATGCGATGCTCATCATAATAAATTCTGCTTTTCGGACGAAATATCGCAAATCGTTCGTTGCGATTAACCGCGCGGCGCTTATTTTTTCATATCATTAAACTCTACGTGCGGGACTTTTATTCAGGCAAATTTTTCGTGAATGTTTTGTGGGCGGTTAAATGAAACATTCATCGGCCGAGAGTAATATTGGATTCTTTATGTAATTTTTATGAATTACTCGATTAAAAAAAATGTTTGCACGCAAAAAGTAAGTGTTTTATATTCAATTTTGACACCACCGATGAAATACGATCGTCGAGTACATTTTTTATGATTTTAATTCCGTTAAATGTAATATCTCGTTTTATTTAACATTCGGGGATGTTGGTATCAAATTTAATAGAGCAATAGAAGGTAACTAATGATTCGGGGGACATTCCTTGCATCAGAAGATGAACAGTCACAAATCAAGTAACGATTGACAAGATTCACGACGTAGGGTCGCAAAACTATATTGCATTAATGCGAGTGAAATTAGTGAGATTATGTGCATCTCATTCAAATGAGTACATGGCAACTCTACTTAGTGATCAAATGCATCGGACAAACTTTTCTTATGCTCTTTTCTCTGGGATTTTGCGACATAATTCGCTTCATTGATATGATAAATTGAAAAATACTAAATCAATGTTTTCATTTATTGGTCTAGAGTTACACAAATTTTTCAATAAATTTGTAATGGAGTATTGAAACTGCATAAGATTAACGATACTTTCATACTTTTCTCACACCAAAGGTAGACAAATGAACTCATAGATTGAATTATTATTGATTCTCGATCAGGTGCATTATAAATGTCCATTTGCAGAGAAATTAATTTTCTCCACGTTGTAAAGCATTTTTCACATTGATATGAATCGTAGACGAAATAATAGTATAATAGTAGAATAAAAATTATCCAATGAAGATTAATTATGTTTGGAATACAGATGTCACTGAAATGTCAAAAATTGCATTCATCGAGTTACATGATACAAACGTAAGATGTTACAAGTTTATTCGTTGAATAAAAAGAAGTAGAAAAATGTCCACAATTGGACAAAGCCCGAGAAACACGCGGAACGTAAGAGAGTCATTCATGTGTGCAACAATAGTTCATTACCACTGCGTGCTGTAATGACAATAACAAATTTCTTGGACAAGAAACGTGTCGCTTTTCTTGTAATCCGTTTTGATTTCACACAAGGTGTGTTTTTTTTTCTTTCAGATAGCGAAGACATAATTATGCAATTATGTCAAAGCCCAAGAGGAGTGTATGGTCGTGCGTGCCAAGACCCGGAAAAAGGAGCAGTCGGTGACGGTGGAAGGTGGCGTTTTCTAGAACGCCTAAAAATACGTGCCGCGCAAGACGTACTGAGAAATAAAATGGCAGCCTCCGACTGGCTCTGAGTAGAAGAAGTAGAAGAAGAAGAAGATGAAGTAGAAGAGAAGAAGGCGAAAAAAAGGAGGAGAAAAGCATCTAAAATTGGCGGACTGGCTCACCGATACACCGCAAAGCTGTGCGGTATGGTTCAACTCGACGCGGTGCATAAGTTTGTGCATGCACTCGGGTAAAAGGAGCAATCCGCAAAAAGAGGTAAAAATATCGGCCGAGCAGAGACGCGCCAAGCGCATCGGCAAAAAAGAAGAACGCGCACTTTTAATGCTGTGCGCGCATTAACTACTATGCATATGTATAAGCGATGCAATTCAGCTTGCACATAATTAAAGACGGAATAATAAAATGACTGTATTTGAAACGTCTGAGAGTTGCGCGCGGATTTCGATAGGCTTCCGCGCACCAAGGACCGCAATTAACGCAGCTTCTATGCACGATTAGCGCATAAAAATGTGCGTTTATCATTTTAAAAACACATTAAAAATGAAATAAATCAAATGCAAAAGTGCGAGGTTAATTGTGATTATAAAATTGCTTTGAAAAATTTGCAAAATTCATTCGCGCTCTCCTGAGGCTGATGAATTGTTTAAACAATAAACATTCGGCCGAAGTGTTTTTTTATAGCGCAATTATACTTACGCCCTGACGTGTTGGCTTTGTTTTTATTTTTCGCCGGTGAGATTGTTAGTGCTCGTTTATTTGAATAAAGTTGCGCTTGTGTAAATCTCGAAATTGCGATAAGATCGGATGTGACAAAAAAGAAGCAGTCCTGTCCTCTCTGCGTCTGTTAATGAAATTATTCGACCGGCTGAATGTGTAAATTTAATTATCATCAGGGCAAAATTAAAAAGAAAATCTCAGGCTGACGGTCTTCTTCTTTTGTTCGTCAGGGCCAAGCAAATTTATTAAATTGTATTACATTTATCAGCAGTCTGCGTGTACTCTCATTTCGCATTTCGCACATACTTAGTCGTTTTTTTGCTCCCACCGTGCATGTGAGAAACAGGTCTTGAAATACACCCTTTATGGCGATTTACTCTCAAGTATATACGCCTGCCCAGTACTTCTATTGCTGTTTCAAATTATCAATTCTGCTATCACTGATTTCGAGATGCATTAATTGTGCAAATCCGATATGTTTGTACAATATTGCCGAATTTGCAAAATGTAAATTGATAATGAAATGCGTGATTATGATTTTGAGTTTGAAGAAAAAATGTTCAACTGCTGATTATGAACGTAATTGAAAATAAATTGAATTATGATGTTTTGCTAACTGCGTGATGCACATAATTGCTGCAAAATATATGAGATGAATATTTTATGCCTTGTAATTGTACATAAATAACATGAATGGTCGATAAAAGTTGCAAGGAAGAATTTTGTTTAACAATCGATTCTTGAAAAAAGTTTGAAAATACTTCAAAATACGAATCGCTAAAGTCGGCTGTACGTGCGTGTACGTGCTAATAGTATAATATGAAAGGTGGAGACAGATAATATGATCTACCAGCTATCATTATAAACACTTGGCGTTATTTCGCACTTCCTCTTCTGATGAATTAAATTGACGATATGCCGTTGACGTGAAAGTGTTGTTAACGAAAATTTCGTCTTGAAAAATTATTAACATATAATTAACGTTATCTAAACAATTTAAGTTTCACTTGGAATTTTAATTTCATGATTTACATTTCGCTAAAAAGGCGACATTTTCTATACTTTTCATACGATGACTGTAAATACATGCGGTTAAAACTTTATTTAATTGAATAATATACCATCCCTATTGTTCGATTTGTTAATAAAGTTCGACAGTTTAATGAAGCATTGCTTTTGTTTTATTGTTATCGTGTCACAATTACGTTACGAACAATTTATTTTCGAAAGAACTATTTTTCCGTCGTTTTAGTTGACAGAAACAAAGCGGTGGAATAATATTCGTATGAAAAGCAAATTATATATTCACATCAAAAAGAAACAAAAATGCACAAAACGACAGTCGATGCAATTTCCGCAATAAAAATGTCGAACATTTTGCAAAAACAAAACGGAGTCGTGAAAATTTAGCGATATAAAATTTTTATGGCACGTCATTTTTGTTAACGAGATAAATATTTCGCACGCATGTTCAAAAGTTGTTTTTAATATATTTCATGTTCGGTGCGCGGACTTGAGAGACCAAAAAAAAGTGTGAAAAAAAATCTGGAGAGGGGAGGTAAAAAAGACTGTACGCGGGCGGCGAAGTGGCCAAGGCAGGAGAAAACAGTGATGGCCTTGATGAGAATAGCTGCTCGTACAGACAGCACTTGCAAAGTATTTCGATTGAAAAATCGCGAGTCGAGCGTCGAATCGATGAAAATTGCAGCGTCGCCGTCGACGGAAGAGCATGAGCGCACCATCAGCGCACTGGGATGAGTTTCGGCTCGCTCCCGCAGCAGGGGACAATGAACTCAGGTCCGCTCTGCTTGTTTATAGCTACATGTTATGGTAAAACATGCATACTTATACAACCTCGAAAATAAGCAAATTTCAGTGCAGTTGCGAAATATTTATTTCGGTGTGACAATAGCAATACAATTTTTTCAACTCGATCATTAAAATAGGTGTATTGATTTTTTCAATCTCTAATGAATTTGTAATTTTTCCAAATTGCATCATTTTTATCGACCTGAAATGTAAAATCATATCATTAGTCATTTTTGTCGAAATAATATTTCGAGTGTTATTTAGTTTTATAATTTACTTTAAATTTTACAATATCTCTAATGAAATTAAAGTTATTTATGAAGAGGCGGGTTTATTATTTAAAATAATTGACAAAAATGCAATATTGGAAATTGCAGTATTAGTTTGGAAGTTTGAATTTTTTCTTCAAGCGATTGTAATTTAGATCTCTAAGTTATCGGCGGATAAAATGGACAGGGACAATATATAGTCCAGTTCCTGGCTAGTTGGCGCAACTTTCGCCAGCAGATGCCAGCATCGAACCACGCTACATATTCAATTTAGCAGACTTTATTGCCGCTCTTAGTTTCAAGTTCATTTTATTTTAAATTTGATTCTGAAATGATTTTAATTAAAAACATTAACGGCACTTGGAGTGTAGACATTATTTTTTACCAAAATTTGTGTTTATGCATTAAATTCATTCAAAAAATTTCAGTTAGAAGTTCAAATTATTTCAATGAATGATAATATACTGAATTATTGTTACAAATCAATATATTAAGGGTGACATTTTGAAGAAAATCAGCTAGTGAAATAACATTCTGGACTGTTGCAGTAATAATAGAGATTATACATAAAGTCTGATTTGTCCGAATTTAACTGGATTTACCGAGTAAACATTTTCCATCAATATTGTTCATAAAAAAGTTCAAAGAGGAGCGCATAAATTATAGTCTTTTATTAATACTTTAAATTACAAAAAAAATAATATTTAGAAATATGTCTTTTGTTCAAATTTCAGATTGTTAAATAATTTATCGTATAATTATTTCGTACAACAATATACTGTTGCCACCGTTCAAACTCTTATAATAATTATATTAATGAATAATTCCAGTCATATATTTAATTAAAAAAATAAAACAATGACACGATGTTCAAATTAATTTAATATTTTATGTAAAATTCTCTTTCATGTTCCCAGAAAGTATTTGCATTTTTAAAATGGAAAATATAATATCCTGTTTGGATTTCAGAAAATCATTACTTTTTCAATTCCCAAATTGATGAATAAAATTGTATTTAAATTAACTATAGGATAATATCATTCAGATATATCTTTTTGCATTTATTGTAAAAATAACTTTGGATGTTTTTGAATGTTGATCGATTATTACATCAAATCGACTACTCATAACATCCGAAACTATTGAAATGAACATCATATGAAAAACAGTGAATAAAAAATAGACATTTCAGTTACGGATATTACATTATTTTTACTTGAGTTTTATTTTAAAATGATTTATTCGTACGAATGATTCATAAATTTAAATTTAAATTCCATTGAGAGAAAAAACGTTCAATATTTTGATTTTACGTGAATGCAAAGTCCGGTATGTTATGTATTATTTCTGTGTTTACTATTTGGTTCAAGTAGCTTTGTGCACATACACAGCTTTAATTCACATTGCTTAATCATAAAACTGTTGAAAACGATAAGGATGAATTTACAAACCATCAATGCCTTATACTTTGATTCGGGATGCACTGTTGTATGTGCGCAAAAGTTTGAGTGGTTTCAGCGTTTCGTTTCATTAACGCATGGAATCAGAAGAACTTCCTTGCTGGAAATAGGCATTGGTAGCCTATTTAACAAAAGTTATAATATAGATTTGTTAGATTGACATTGCAAAGAGCGACCTGTTTTCAAGCAGCGGACATATATCGAACGATTCTGAATCGTTCGATGCATTTTGTATGACTGTAAAGTTGACTAAATATCATTCAAGGTTGAGCCAGTTGAAAATTATATCGCACGATGACTGAGAAAAAAAAACATTTTTATTACGATGTTATTCGTTATAAATTTGTCAAAGGCTATCAATATCATATGTGTATAGTATGGTCGAATGCCATTGGCAAATGGAGAGGGATTAATATTGATGATTTATTCACGAACATAAAATATATTTTCAATGTACGATGACTGCGCCAAATTTTTCATTGTTATTTTTTAATTCCAATGTCCCGTCGACTGCCTTTTTATGCAAAAATGAAATTTCATTCGACTACACGACGCGATGAACTTTTATTATAACATTTCAAATTGAATATCCATTTACATTTTTTATAATTATAAAAAAATGCGTGTCACGTTTTAGGTCGAATTTCATGTTACCAATCTGACAATTTTTGTTGAATATTAAAAATTGATATCAAATTTGTCGATTGTACAATTAATATTGAATCTTATTTTAATTTAATAATTGATTTTAGGAAATCAACAATAAGGCATAAGCTAATGAGCACGTTTGCGTAATGGTGAAGCTATAAATTACAGTATCATTACATCAGGAAGTACATCGTCGGTAATAAAGAAAAACGAATGCAAAAAATGCGGTTTGTCTACACACACGCGCTGATTCATCATGAAAAAAAGGGGCACAAAAAGCAGCAGCGTGTGGGACTTATTTTTTAAGGCGGTCTGTCACCCTCCTAAAGGACGTGTAAGGGACACCCAGAGTTATTCGAGTCCGGTGCACCTGATGGCAAAAAAAAGGCGTGTCCCACCAAGTGGATTTCTTTTTTCATCGGTGACAGTGGGTAGCCTGTGCCGACGTTCTTTCATCGGGACCCTCATTCATTCTTTTTTTCCTTCCAGATGTGGGGCACGATTTATGATACGTGTTATGATACAACCCTTTTGCTTTCACGTGAATCACTCTTTACAATCAGTGTGTGTGTTCATTGCTTGCTTTTTTTCCACTTCCCAAGGATCCGATGTTAATTTATTCGAACAATTATTGGATTTAAAAAGCAGAGATAAAAAGGGGATGGATGAAATAGGAAAAAAAAGTGCGAATAAAATGCTGATTAACCTAATCTTTGCACGTCATGTTTTTATTATTCGTCGACTGAAAGAAGGGGAGGAAAAAGAGCAGATAAATCTTCTCGAATAATGTCATCTGAATTTCGTAATTCGGCGATAAATTTATCATTTCACACACAAAAGCCATTAATCCGTCACATCTAGTTGTTCTGGAACAAAATGAATTCTCAAGCTTTCGCAGTTGGTCGGAAATCGAAATGCAAATGTTCCCCCAACTGGCAACCTGTATTCAGAAGAGGTCACTTTAAATCTCTCGCGTTTACCAGGTCCGGCTGCTTGTTTATATTTTAATTAAAGTCTTCCTCGTGCGGGTACTGCACCGGTAGGCGGTCGGATTAAAAAAGGTCCCCTGAAGTTATTAAGCTAATAATGTGTCCCGTCCTTGCCCGGCGAAGGAAAAAAGTGACGAAAATGCGAGGGAAGTCACGGTGTCGATGTGAGAGAGTCCTGAGGCTGAAAAAAGAAAAAGAAAAAAAGGGAAGGAAGGTGCGAGGCGCAAAAAAAGGTTGGCACGCGACCCATACAGTCCCTCCCTGGAGCGACAAAAAAGTGTGATGAAAAAGAAGATGCGGAAAAAAGTGACCCTAATTTGGGGCTAGGGTTGATCAAATTCCACAAGTTTGACAAACAATTTAATTAAGGGTCCAGCGTACGGATAAAAAAAAGAACTCACTCATTAAAACAACACTCTATCTTCTTATAAAAATATGATTTCATAATTTTTATATTCTTAAAAAAAATTTTTTTTAATAACAAAATTTTTTCTTTTTTTACAGATATTAATAACAAAATGTGAAAAAGATGCAGAAGTGCGAAGGCGGAAAAATGGAAGGTTGGAAGGAAGAAAGGTCCGCTGAGCGCCCAGCTCCCCCCTCGAATCCCCTCCCTCGCCATCATCTCTAGGGCGATTTTCCACGGCACCTAAGAGAAGGGGCCAATGAGACGCTGGGCGTCTGGTATTGATCCGAGGCGTCGTCCAGGAGACGCCCGCTCCAAGACGCCGGGCAAGCCCGGCGCGAGAGGGCGGCCCGCAGTTCCTGCGGATAAAGGACAAAACCTTTCTCATAGATGATTCACACAGATCCACAATTCCTTCTCTCGCGTCATTCGCAAAACTCGACGACCCGGCCTTCGGATGCAAGGACCTGGACATACTTCGAACGAACTCAAACGGTACCAACTTTCTGTACTTTCGAAACAATCCAACAAAGTCCCAACTCTGTTATTCTCAGCCTAAAGAAAATCTGAAACTAAACATTCGGCGAAGTGTAATGCAAAAATCTGTCGGTAAAATAAATACACGTCAACTTATTGTGACGAATATCATCGAAACGAAAACAAATGAGTTGAGAGAGGTCTCATTGTTTTTGCAAGACAAATATTGTACTTGTTTTGAAGCTCTGGGGACCGACGTTTATTCATTTATATTGACGAAGCTTAAAGGGAATTACGTAAGGACCAGCATGTTGTTTCATTTCGTGCAGGAACAAGAGAAGAAGTATAAGATGAGAAGAAGAAGAGAAGAAGAAGCGATTTCCTTGGAACGAAGCTCATTTAGGTTGGCGCGTTTAAAATTAATTATATGCTGTGTTATCAATCACATCCGGTTACCATGGGAACTCAGGAAGCTCGGTGCATGCCCACCTTCTTCCAACTTTCTCATGCCACCTTTAACCACCCACTGTAACTTTACGAACGAATCACTGGTCGTCTAACAAACAGAAATTGCATTACTGCCGGTGAACTCGACTTTTCGAATATTTCATATCGCGAGCATAAATTCGTTAACGAGCTAATTAAGAAAGGGAATAGAACAGGGGGACACTATTTCAGTTATATTAGGGGTTCCGTTCAAAATTTTACTTTCCAGCGAGAACGGTTAAAGTAACTGCAAAATTTACAAAGTTGAAGGACCTGAATTGAAATGTGAGTCGGGAAAAATGAAGAACTCAAACAACTCTTTGCATAGTGTCGTTCCATCGCGCAATTGGCGAGGGTTTTCAAAGAAGCGCCAACTCGAGCTTGTGCAAACGTGCGAGGATGGAAGAGGAATTAAGGGGCGAGGCGCGCGCGGCAGGGTTAAGTCGTTGATTTTTCTTTTATTTTACTTCAATTTCCTTCCTTTCAGGTTTCCCATCAGCCTTTCCATTAATATTAAAACGGGAGCATCGCCTCACGAGGGTTGTTTCAAAGAGGAGGCTAGACCAGGTAGCAGAGTGTTGGTAGGGGTTGCTGGAACCGGAGAGCATTGGAGGCGGGTGTGCCGGGGTGTTTGGCTCGTTTTTCATCTTGATCTTCTAGAGTTACCAATTTGAACAGTCTTCTCTCCGCCATCTTCTTGCACATCTCTCCATTCTTCTAGAAATTCTCTTTTCCTCCAAAATAAGTTTCGACTGAAAACATTAATTTTAATTAGTTTTCAAATTGTTTTTCAACTCTCACAATTTATTATTCAAGCCAAACCAACATTCGCTCCACAAACAAGTGAATCAATTTTTCAATCTTTTTATCTTTTGAATACAACATTTTCAACTGGCACAGTTTTCCTCGCAGCCCATTAATATAACGGCTTTATTGAATTTAGACCTGTATATAAAACTTTTTTTTTTGTTCTTACCACATTTTCTTATGAAATCTTTATCGTCATAAGTTAAGATTTATTGAAAACTTCCAGTAATATTCTCTGTGAATTAGAAATTCTCCGTATACATTCATCTTGTAAGGCGAATAAAAAGTTGATTAAAAATTTTGGTTTTCAACTTGTATAGAAACGGTTTATACATTTTCTATGCATTGCAAACCGGTTGAAAGTATCACGTAAAAATCGCGATCGTTATGTTTTGGTTGACAATAGTTCCTAGGGATGGACACACGGGTCGCACTTAGATGGGGGATAATGATCGGGGGGAGGAAAAAGAATTGACCCATTCTAAGGTTGACGGTAGTGACCACCTGGATGTGCGCTGACCGGTCAGACAAGTTCGCGCGTCAAAAATTCCGTGGAAAAATCCGGGTAGGACGCTAAAAACCGGTTCTATATGTCAAAAAGGGTTCGCTGACCGTTGGTCGACCCTGAGGGCTGTTCGCGAGATTAAGGGCACCGGGCAAGGGTCCGAAGAAAGAAAGGTCGCGACGTGTCAGATTGTTATTAGAAAAATTGTGCATTCAAATGTCCCGTGTGCGTGTCTGCTATTATGTTAGGCCTCTTACGTAAGTTCGCTTCCGCGCATTAGCATTTTATGATGCCCGTCATTTCAGCCGAATTGTGTGCTACTTGATCGATCCAAGAAAGTTCTCAACTTATGACTGTTAAAAATGAACATTCTTTTTTCTTTTCTTTTTTTTAACGAATTCAACTCTAGCGTATATTTGAATCCACAATTGTTTTGTCAATGCTGTCGTGTACGAAACGAGCAGCCACATTTTATTGGCCAACTCGCCTTTTCAATGTTTCACATTGATGTTACAAGATAGTTGTTGTAGAACGGAGAACGTAAGTAAGGGGTACGAGGCTGTTTTGTTAGATCTGCGCGAGGTACCATTCGTCTTAGTATCTCTTCGGGGGAGGGGGAGGCGTGCGGTGAAATATAAGCTAGATCTACGAGAAAGATAAATGAATCTATCCCTTCCTTTGCGACGTCCTCGCGCGAACCACCCCTAACAAGAGGTTTGGATTCGAGACTGACGAACGAAAATTTTGCTATTGATAAAATAAGAAAAATAAATGATGCTTGTACATTTTGACTCAGTGGGTTTGGAACGAACCTTTTTTTTTCAAATTTTAAATCAAACATCCTGGATCATGAACTTTAATTACTTATCACGAACGATAATTGATTTGGAAACTTGAAATGATGGATGGGAAATTATTTTTGATCGAAATATAAAGTGGCGAATCGTGTAGTACGTGAGATTGAAAAAAATTGAAACAATGAGCGTCTATCAGCTAATTATCGCAGCTACTAAACGACGATTCCATTAGAGGAGGAGCCGCACTCGAAGATACGTGGTCGCAAAAAGCCCGAAGCAGTTGAATGCGACCTAATTCCAAAAAGTGTTCCGTGTTAAAAGACAAAAAGACAAAAAGAAAAAACCAAAAAAAGAAGGCTGGTGCACTTGCACGTGGTGTGTGTGCTCGATTAGCATTTGACGGCGTGGCGCTTACTTTGCGCCGAAACCTCGACATCTGCCGCGCGGCCGCGACAAAGAAGAATTCCGTCTGTATTACGACGGCACACTCGGCGGCACAATCGTGGCGGCAAATCGAACGTTCATTTCGCGGATCGTCGTAAGTTTGTCGAGCCTCGTCAAGGGTTCCTGGCTTTGGCTGCGGGATAAGCATCGCTTTGCATACGATCGCCATTTTGCGGGGCATAATTTAAATTTCGTTCCATTGTTTTGTCGCTCTTCTTACGTCCTCCAACCCCGTGACTGACTCCCCCGTTTCGCCTTTTGGCTCCCTTGAGTTTCGCCGGCGCCACCCTCCGCTGGGCGCGCAACCCTTCGCGTCTCTCGTCGCCCACCCCCATCGCGCGGCCATTTGCATGAAATTAGAATCAGAATTTTCTTGCCGGAAAATTGGCCTCGCCCGCACTCCCGCGCGCTGATGTCGTTCCAACCAACCTACTGTGACTTAGCTAACGGCGTGAGCTACAAAATTTTAATTAATTCGAAACAAAAACCCTGGCGCTCAGACTCAAGTCGGGCTTACGAGCAAGAATCAGTAACAATAGCAAACGAGCATTACTTCCCTGCGCCGGAATGGCCTGTTTTTGACTTTTACGAATGCATGTTATCGACGTTGTTAAAACTCTGCACGTTTCATTCCTGACGTTTTGATTATATCGGCTCTCCAGATTGATTGATTAGTTTTCGTCTAGGTTACACTTTTTATACCCTCTTGAATATTATTATTTGTGTGAGGACATTACACTGTTGTTAAAATGTGAAAATCGATCGGCCATTAGAAAACAATTCAGATCAAAAGTTTTATTCAAAATGAATATAGTCATTATATAAGTTGTTTTGATTGAATAAGCATAATTATGAGAACAGAAGTTCGATTGGCAAGTGCACTTTCTCGTTTGGAATAAATGCTACGCAGTAAAAACATTTACTCTGATAATTTTTTCATGTAAAAATGAAGCTTAAAGTAAATTTTACGAGTCTTGCAGTTTGAAAGCTATCTGCGTTTATTCAACTTTTGAATGCGCGGAGCTAACGTAAAACTCAGTTTTTTGCGATTACTTTAAAAGCAAATGAAAGATATCAAATTTATCTATACAGATTCAAATGGGAAGAAAAATTTTTGCCAAATTGCTATTCATGTTCACGCATACACATTAGTTTCTCGAAATTGAAATTTACGCGCAGAAAATTCAAATCATTTTACACATTTTCGTACTTTTTTTTTTCTTCATTGCGATAATAACATGCGCATATCCCATCATAATTTTGTTTGCCTGAAATGCTCAACGAACATTTTGTCCAAACAAATTAAATTTTTCAGATGTCGATATCGTACCAGAATTTATAATGATGATATTTGGTGCATTTTACGACGCTCTGAATTATGTCATTGAGATAATTTTAGTTTATTGTTTCAAAATTATTAGGATGATTTCAAAGCGTCTTTATAGCCACATTAGGCTACGTTTATGTTATATTCTCTGCGATATTGTCAGAATAAAATTTATAATAATATGCTTCAAAAGACTTGATTTACTCTACAAAAAGATTTAGAAGAAAATATCGATCGATCCGTTTTCAATTTCACCGAGCAAAGCATCGAAACCATAATATTTTGAAAACGTGTTCAAAATTTGTCAAGGTCTCAGCAATGTTTTGAATTATAATCCTAAGTACACGAAAGCATTCAAATTGAAAAAAAAGTGACTATAAATCGATTTTTTCAAAATAATAATGTTCATAGTTTTTGATTAAAAAAAATGTTGATAATGAAAAATTTAATTCAATACAAGTGAAGTGACCAAAAGAACAACTGATAATGTGTTGAACTGTCTTTTTTCAGATTTCCCTGAACGAAACGCATCAGCACGTAGGTGGCGCTTGTCATCTGGTATCTGCAACTTGTTATCCGCAGCATAAATATCTGCATATCAAGGAGGTATATTTGGAGAGTCGCACGTTTATTATAGTGTTTAGTGTTTACGGCGTTGCGCGGCAGCTTTGCATTTCGTCTGGAGACGGCGCGCGCCGTTGGGTTTCTTCTCGGCGCTAGGCTTTGCGGTTGTAACAATGGACCGAAATAAATAGCCCGCCTTTCGTCTTTTGTTTCTTGGGTCCATTGTCGAGAGCTGCTGGAGATAAGAAAACAAGAGACTCCGTCGCTGTGTTTACGAGCTCGTCGCTCCAACTCTCTTTGCTACTACGCCCGCGGTATAACGAGCACGCCGAAGAGGGATGCTGACGCTTTTTGCGACGACGAGCTCACCAGGTCTTCGTCATGCTTCCTTTTCTTCGTCATCTTCCGCTCACTTTGCTCGGTCTCGCGCGCTATACAGCGAGCTGTGTCCTCGCGAAAGTTTCCATCTCCTCGTATCCTCCTGGGTTAAGCTCGTCCGAGTTAAACTGCTTTCTAAACTTTATTGTACCTTCGAAAACTATTATTTGAGATAAAGCGCCCGATGCCACATTACGAATTCGGCAACGAATATTGTCGCGACGATATAGTTTTCTCGAATGAAAAAAAAAATTATTCCCCATTCAGGATGTTATTTCTTTTAGCGTACTTGTTCTGCACTTCATAAATTATCAGTGACGTTTACCGGAAAGACCGTAAAAATTTTACCCGTTTGAGTACTTTTAAACTGTATTTACACACTACTTTTTTAACGATCCTGTGGAAGAAATTTGGCTCGCAAATGACTTGTGCACGTCACGTGAATTTAACGAGTGTAAAATGCATTGTGTAATGTGCTATTATATTTTGACTGTAAAAAGCGTAAACCTCTTTTTGATTCGTTCGGAGAGTAATATTTTATTAGAACATTTACGAGAGACTAACAGAATCAAAAGCTCTCACAATACCGGGATTGCAACAAAAAAATATAAACCCTGCAAAGTTTTAACATATTTACCTTTCAACGAAACATTATAATTTATAATCCTTTGTTCTTTGTACAAAAGAACCTCGTCTCTGATTTGCTCAAATTAATTAAGGATACCGTAATTGAATTAATGTAAACGAGCAATTTAATTATTACCGGCAACAATTTTATTTTGAATATTAAATTAGACAATGTTTTTTTTTCTTTTCAGAATTATTACCTGAAAAATCGATGTGGATTGTTTCATCGAGCAGGTCTAATTATTCGAATAACCTGACGAGAATTCTTCGGCGAACTGTCGGCGGCTGTCAGGAAAAAAAAGTTCCAATTAAACTTTTGACATTTGACCGATGGTAAAATGTGGGCTTTAAATTTTCGTCCATCAAAACGGAGTGTTGAACCGCCTCGGCGTTTCGCGAACTTTGGCTTTCGCTTTTAAATTGCACGTTGTATTGACAAGCAATCACAATTGGATGTCGGAACCTGCTGTTCAACGAGGAAGTTGAAAAATCGGCGAATAACGGGCCGATCACATGTGCGGCTGGCCTGCTAACCGGCCGCAGGCGGAAGATAAGTTTCGGTCGGAAGCGGCAGTGTGAAAACACGTCCGACTGGACTCACCCCTTAAACTGGACAACGGGCAGCGGTGACCGAGGGAGCCTGATTTCAAAAACGGTAAACTGGTTTGTCCAGTTCTTTCTTTATTCACACTCCTTGGACCGTTCTTTTGCGAGCCTGCAACGGGCCGGGGGGAAAATAAGGCCGCACAAAAGTGCGCGCGAATTGCAATGCGTGCCCACGTACAAACGAAAGGGAGAAAAATGCCCAGTCCAGCGGTCATTTTTCGCACTGGCCCAGTCAGTTTCACTTAGGCCCACGTTAAGGCACGTCCAATTCCATTACTCGTGAAAACATATCCTGACAACAAGTGTTTTATTAAAGAAAAACAAAAAGTTACTTTGAAAAAATACCGAAAAACATTTTGAAAACATTTGAAGAAAAAAAAACTTCTGGGGGAAATCTTGGATTGTTTAGGATTTGTTATCTCGAGTTGATTGTTTTGTATAACGGTGTGTAAGGTTGTAATGTATGGAAATAGATACGAATTTAAGGGGTAAGTCAAAGGAAAGTGGAAATAGAGAAATGAAGGCAGCTCTGTCGCTTATTGTCATTAATTCTTCGTAAGAATTAATTACCGCGACAGTCCGTGGGGCGGCGAAATATATTACACGAGACGGGACGCATTAGAAGTTACAAGTGCCTCATCGGGTCATGTGCGAACTGTGCCGTGTGAGAATTTTGAGAACCCATCGTAATGACGGGTCGTCGTTACGCTGATCGAAATGTTTTGGGACTGCGCGCAAGAATGTCGTCGCAGGAGCAACGGAAAATGAATAATCGGTTACATCGTGCCGTGAAAATTGATTTCAAGGTGGATTTATCAAGATAAAAGGATGCAAATTGTTTCATCAATTATGACTCGTAGAAGGTCGCACATGGCGATATCTGATCAACATTGTGCGCCGGTGTAATTAGTTGAATCGATAAATTATTAAGCGGGAACAAAATAACCAACAAAGGATGACGTTCATGAGTTGTTCGTGATCGAGCGAGTAAACTGTTTAAGGAATATATCGGCGTTTTCCAAACTCCTTAACACGGTGACGGGAAAATTTATCTGACAGAAAGGAAGTCACTTTGTCTCCAACAAAATCAAGCGCACCCATAAGAAAGCTGCTATGTTGTTCGCTACACTCCATCGTTCCCGACTGGAGACGTCGTTTTCCCGGCGTCTCTTACGAGACTCCGTGTAATTCAAATTCGGTTAATTCCGGTGATTTTTCAAAGTTTCATTACACACCCCGGGAGAAGTCTCGCGTGAGCTATATAGCTCCATACTTTACTCTGCGGTCTAAAGGCGTCTTAGGAAACGACAATGCTAACTCCGAATATTTCACCGACGCGACAATTTCTCGGAGACTTTTTATTTTGAAATTCAACAAACAAAATTATACAAAAATTTACTTTCAAAATTCAACAACCTCATTTTCTGTTTCATTAAATAACATTTCAGAATTCAGGTTCGAATTTCAAGAAAGGGAGAAAAAAATGGCGCAGTAGGAAAATTATCAAGAACATCAGGAGGAGTTGTACTTTTGTCAGAGGCCTGTTTACGGAAACAAGGACACGTTCATCAGTTGTGTTCGCGTGCCTCTGCCTGCCAATCCACATGACACCGACATATGGCTGTACAATTGTGATTTTTTGTGCAATTCGTTTTTCATCGAAGCGGACTCTTCCGTTCGTGTTTCATCCCCTTTCTCAAAAGACGAAGGGCTCGTCCTCCAACGCGTCACGTGACGACGCTCACATCGTAAATAAGTCACGAGGAAAATGGACGGCGATTTTCTAAGAGGGTAGCAAACTTGCCTATTCAACGCTCATGACCCCTTTTCTCGTCAGTTTACAAGATTAACCCAAATTTGGCACAATAGTAACATAATCAGTTTAACAATGGACCAAGTTTGCAGTCGAATGAAAATAATTGTAATAAACGAATTTTATAACATTTTTTCAATTTTGTAAAGTTGAATATTGAATTGGGAATTGTTTTTTCAGGTTGATGATTTTGCGCCAAAGTGATGAGGTGTTTTTCGATAAGAAAAAGAAGAAGATGAGACACGGTTATAACTGGCACACGAGACGGGCAATAAAGCCCGAGTCACGATGAGAAAATATGTCAATGTGACCAAAGTTGGCGAGGCAGCGTCGCGGAAACGGTAAGAAGAACGAGAGATGAGCCGCGACGACTGCAGACAGAGTTATCTTGGAGAGGGATGGTTTTAATGATTTTTGGGGGTTGTCAGAGTGAGCGAACCCTTTCTCGTTTCAGAAACGCTTTCTAGGAGGGTTTGGGATTTTTAAGCCCTTACTTTCGGGAACCCTTGTGGCTCTCTTCTCTCCTCGCCCTCGCAGCTTTTAGCCGTCGTGTTGGTGACGGGGGTTGTTCTCGCGAGGGTGGGGGCGCGGGAGGTAGTCTGCCCGAAAGATGGCTGGCAAAATGGAGGGATCTCTTTCTATTATACCCGGCCACCCCACGCAGCATATCAATGGCTTCGAAGAATCCTCTTCCGATTCTTAAAGCGGCTCGTATTTTGTCGAATCTAATAAGTCTCTGCGCGATCCCGTCAAATAGCCCCAAGCACTTTCTTTAACTCTCGCCATCAGTCGTACGCTCGCTCCGCTGCTAAATCCTATTTCGCTTGAATTACTCTTCGCTGTTTCGCAATGATGTATTTTAATGAGCATTGTTCGCGGCGAAGAAAATTATCGCTTTCATTTCAGTCGAACGTTAATGTAAATATTGCGCATAAAGCACACTCGCTCTCTGGGATCTCGTTATACACTCCTTGAAAAATAGTAATATTCAAGTTTATAAAGGAGTTAGAGGTATTAAAATTTTAATCCTGCTTGATTCGTATAAAAGTTCTTCATTATTCGACGGGCAAAAAGGATAAGTTGAATGGGAGTCTTTTCATCTCGCGGTTGAACGCAAAAAATGAAGTCACTGAGCTGGAAGCTTAAAAAGTGGATTTGTTTATCGAGACAAGTTAGCCCGTTCGGTGGCACAAAAAGACTGCCACGCAACGTCGCAAGCGATTTTCCTCGTGGCAGATCTCGGTCGGAGAGTCGCCTTCATTAGTAAACTTTCCCAGCAACATTTTCCACCCAGAGCAGATGGATGTGTGTCTGATGTCGAAGCAGGGAGAAGGTTGCCGAGCAAAAACAAACGTTCAGCTAACTCGATTTCAACTTTTGAGATGTAATTAATTTTTCGAGCCCGGCTTGTTGGACACGATCCCTTTTTCCACCTCGAACATATCTCGTAGCTTTTTGCTATTGTGTTACATACTAATGTTGTTACTTGCCATTGTAACTCGATACTTTCTTTGCAATTTTCTTGCCAACGCTCTTTTCACTGTCACAATTATAACTAAATAAAGTGTTTGTTAATTGCA